>PVKH010013962.1:0-16663 GCA_004027955.1 Chaetophractus vellerosus
AGATAAAGCTTTAATATAGAAAGCAAGAAGAGATATAATGAAATTCAGTAAGGCATTACTGCTAGAGGAGGAGCTAGACTCTGTGTTACTAACAATATTATATTTCTTGACCTCTTTGACAGTTACACAGTTGATTATGTTACAATAATTCAAGCAATACATTTATAGTTAGATGTCTTCTTCAATGCATATGTTGTACTTAATAATAAAAATGTTACTAAAATTAAAAGAAAGAAATGTGAAAGCAGCAGCAAGGAAAAGTAAATGCTTCTTTAAAGAGAGCCTTTTACTTAAGGGGAAGAAAATGGTAAGGTTATGCTCAAATATGATGAAATGGAACTGAAAATAGTCTCGGAGTATTTTCCATCTGTGGGCAGTTTAGTCTTAACAGGTTGTACTGAGTCTGTTGCTTTCCAAGTAAGTTAGCTAAAACAAAATGCAAACTAAAATTATCAGGACGCTAAATGTAGAATCCTTGTAAGACACATGGCTGGCAAATGTAAAACAAATTAGTTACTTGCATAAAATTAGTGAAAACAAAAAAGAACTATATTAGAAAGACAAAGAAATTAATTAGAAAGGGAAATTCCTATTTTGTAAAAATTAACAATAAAGTTGACTCAAAACTAATTAACTGTATTTTACCTTTAAAATTAAGAGAGTAATTACAATGTCCTTAATTTACATTGCTTAAATATTTATGAGAAATTTCTAAGAGTCTAATTATATTCAAATACCACTATACATGTTTTTGCAAATATAGATCATTAATATTACAAATGTCACACTTCTTGCGTATTTGAATAGAGGAAAAAAATTTCATGTGATTTTTTACTAGTATGTTTTTGTTTATATTAAGAAAAATCCTTTCAAGATTTCTAAGGGTTTTGATTTATTTTCTATTATTTGGGAAATTTACCAAGATATTTCCTAGAATGAGTCTGAATAATGTTGCCCATGTAAACAATTTGTCTCCTTGTTTGTTACCTGGGTATTATAAAACTTATCACTTAAGTAATTAGAGTGCCTAATCATTATGTATATTTGAGACTGCTTATCAACTTGAAAGAGAAAAAGTCTGATTAGGGAGGAAGTCAATGATGTGTTTGTCTCCATAGCTAAAGTGAAGAGTTTAGGCAATCACTTGCTTAATTCAAGCATTAAAATGGTTTTTGCTTCAATTGCTTAGAAAATCAAATCAAGCTGCTGGTATTTTTACCTAAATTTTTGAAGCACTTCATTCCATCTTTAAGTGGGTTTGGCTATAGTAATGAAACTTCTGAATTGTTTGGTGTTATTATTGATAGTGAAAGCATGGGTTTTGCAAATTGTGGCACCCAAATATGGAGTAATTCTAGATTAATGAAAAGGGAAAACTTGTCAATCCTTATTTTGAATGATTGAAATTACCTTCTGCTTTTACCTCTTGTCTCTCCTTTGTTCTTCTCCTTGTCTCTTATCACTTTTATTTCTAATACATACACACAATCACAGACACATCCACACATATTCTCCAACCCTAGAAAGTTGTCAGTAAAGCACAAAACCGCATCTTTTATATTGAGTATATGCACAGTGTGGTGAGAGAGGACAATTTCAGTGGCAAATTACCTAAAAATCCATGAAATATTAGAGGCAAAGGTTGTAGTGGAATTATTCAGTAGGAAGGAAAAGAGTAGAGATTTTCAGACAGATTGTGTAGCCGGTATGTTCATGCATTAGTAAGACATTGATGTAGATAGAATATAATGATATCTGTAGCACAGAAGTAGACAGATTACAAAGGTAGAATGTTAAAAGATGATCATACAGAAACGTAGAGGCTTAGAATGAAATGTATGGAATTTCTGGTCTATTTAGTAGGCTATCACCAAAATTCCTTATGTGGGTAAGAGAAATAAAAGAGTTTTAGGGGGATCACATATGCAGTGAGGGGAATGGACTATCATGGGGAGAGAAGAGTGACAGAGTAACCAATTAGAAGAAGGTTGGTCTCTGTCACTCTCAGGAACAAGGGTTCCAAATTAGGGTCCACTGGTAAGGCACCAAACTCTGGGGCTGTCTGCCCTGATATAGGACCTGGATGTCTCCAGAGCCCTCAGGAGCCCCTCTGTTTGGAGTGATATACATATTGAAAGCCTAGGAGGTCCTACTGGTATGTGCATAAGTGTTAACTCTGGGTTGACCTCCCGACTCACTTTGAAGTCTCTTAGCCCTATGAACTCATTTGTCTTTACCATTTCCCCCTTTTATTCGGAGTCTTTTTCCAGTCATACTGCCCAATTGGCATTTGTTAGTAATCCTTCCTTGCCAGGGAGGCTCATCCCCGGGAGTCATGTCCCATGCTGAGAGGAAGGTAATGCATTCACATGCGAGTTTGGCTTAGAGAGAGGCCACATTTGAGCAACAAGGAGGTTCTCCAGAGGCAACTCTTAGGCACCCCTTAACACTAGGGTATTTCAATTTCAATAGCAAAGACTCATAAGGCTAGTCATCAATAACAAGGGCCCATCAGTGGATCATCCTCCTCTGCCAGACACTGCCCCTGAACTCAGGGGGATGTTGCTACTCTTCTGGAAAATATGGCAGAGCTCTCCAAAATGGGAATTCAGTGTTCTCCCATTTATTGAGTAATTCTTCACCCCATGACCATGCCACATGTGCATTTGGACAATTATGCATGCTTTTTATGTATGTTCAGGTGGACTTCCTCCTATGCACCCCCAACATTGACACCCCCCACCAAAGATCCTCTCCCATCCCCATTGTGACCCTTCTGTGATCCATAGCCTCTTCACAGGTGAAGCCATAACAATAGTCAATTGCAATGAATAGGAAAATGAAATAATAGACTGACTGAAATATGTCTTCACTGCTCATGGTCCATCGGTCTCTTCTATTCAAACCTATATTTGATGCCAGAATTTTAGGTGCACTTCCAGAGACCAGAGACTTTGGGCTGTCCATGTCCAGAGGCTCTGTGGACCTGCAACTCCTACTCTACAACTCAATGGACTCACCCAGGACACCTAGTGGGGAGATGATGATGGATGATGGCTATCCTGGGGAACGGAGAGAGCCTGCAGCTGCAAGAAGACAACTTCTTCCATCGTATCCATGGGATATAAGCCCCCTCTCACTTGGTGGTGGAGGGGACATCACCATTCCAGATTCCTTGGGATTGGGGGAAGAAGAACTATGGACTAGAATGGACTTGTTGGTGTCCTGTTATAGACTTGTGATTCATGCAATGGAAGAAATTACAAAATTATGTGGAGCCAGGGGCCACTGGACCCTTTGGGGGCAGGGAGAGAGAAGGGCAATTGTAATACAGGGGCTTTTTTTGGGACTTAGGAATTGTCCTGGGTGATGTTGCAATGGAGGATATAGGCCATTTTATATCATCATGTATCATGCAGAACTGTGTGGGAGAGAGGGTTGTCTACAGTCTGAACTGTGGTCCATCCTTGATGGCAAAGCCCCAAAATATGTATATTTATTACAGGCATTGTGCCACACTGAAGAAGGATATATATGTGGGAGATTGTGGGAGGTGTGGGAGGTGTGGCATATGGGTACTCCTAAAATTTCTGTGTAATATTTATGTAATCAATTTATCCTTAAAAAAATGGATTAAAAATTGAAAAAAAAAGAATAACGAGAACAAAATGAGCCAAACACAGATTAACTAAATGACACTATGATTATGGACATTTGATAACAAATGTGCCTATTATGCAGTTTCTGGATATTTGGTATTGTAAAAAGTAGACATTTACATAGGTAACTACCTTATTTTTAAAATTTTCACCATAATATTTTGTTTCTTTATCAGGCCATCCTTTATGTTGATCATAATTTTAGATATTGTATTCAGGTATACATGCAGGAGTATTATAAACTCTGCTATAATAATGGAGCCTCACACCAGAGGAAATGTCCAGTACTTCCTCAAGGCAGTTGTTTATTGCTCTGTTAATGGAATAAACTAATATGATAATAATGAAAAAAAAGAAGATGGTTGGAATAGCCCAGCCTTTAGATAAAGCAATGGAAATAGGTATAGAGTGGAGAGGAGACATTTGTGAAATAATTCTGAGGAATAATTTATAGATTTATAACATATTGGCTGAATTAGTGTGTACATTCATTTAATAAGTAAGTTTATATATTAAGTATATACAAGTAAGAAGAGAAGCAAAACAAGACAAAAATTCTTGGAATCAGGAAATTTTAAGAAGCTTGACAATAAACTGTCAGAGCATAGAACCATAAGGAAATTATTCCTGGAACCTTTGTCCTTGAAACTTTGTTGAAAGTGTAGTCATGGTTATAAGTATATTGTTCAGTAATTGTTATTCAATTCCTCTTTGTTCCCTTAAATTAAAACATGACTATCAATTGAATGGCTCAAATACCTGCATTTTGAAGAAAACTTAAAAAAGGCAAATTATTAGCAGTTTTAAATATATGAAATATGTAAGAAAATACAAAGAAAAAAGGTTATTGTAAACCATTTCTCGTGATCATTTCCTAATTCATAATTAAATACTGACTTCAGGGCTGTTCAGAAGACAATTCTTTGAATAATGGGAATATAATTCCATTATTTTGAAAAAATGTGACTGTGGCAGTTTGAAATTATTTATGAATCCAAAAAGAGAGATTATGTTTGTAAAATGATCTTTTCCTCTGGATGTGATACCCTTTGAATGCATTAGATTTAGCTGACATGTCTTGATTAAGTTACCTGTTAAGATTAGGGATTTGATTTGACCACATTAGTAGGGCATGACTCAGATTGAGTCCCCGTCCCCTTGATGGGCTGATATAAATGGACACTAACTCAAGAAGACACATGGAAAAGGAAAGCACTTGGTCATTTCAGTCCTGCCAAGTGACAGAATAGGAAAGGTTCAAACAGCTAAAGTCCCAGGGAGATATGATAAACAGATCAACACCTGATGGTTTGCAGCTAAAGAGAAAAGAGGAGCTGAGCATCTGAGAAGGACCAGAAAGAAATGAGCCCTATGCCAGAGACTAATAAAGGATGCCCTGAGAGATCAAGCAGAAATCGCTCTCCATCTTGCTTCAACACGTGGCAACTGGCTTTGGTGACAAAGCAACCTTGAGTTGGACTCTTTAGGGCCTTGTTACTGTACACTTTTACCCCCAAATAAATACCCTTTATAAAAGCCAAGAGATTTCTGGTACTTTACATCAGCACCCCTTTGGCTGACCAATACAGTGACTGATACACAGATTTAGATATTACCACCCAATATATTTACTGAAAAATGCCAAACATTGATGTCTTTCTATGTAGACCAATCCAATGGCAAAATGAATTTTTTAAACAGGCATGACATATAATAATTTGGGCACTAAATATTCCAAAGAACAATACTATCACCAGCAACATAACTGAAACAGCCCTCAATATTTTTCAAAATATTGTAATTCATTTTAAAAAGGATGAATGATCATTCAATAACCTTTAAATGTCAAACAGACATGTATTGCCTATTCATATCTTTTGGAATATCTTGCTGGGAGGATAACCACAATTATTTTCTCTGGAAACTAAATATTTTATAGGAATGACTTTGCAGTGTTTTACTGTAAATGTGCATATTTTCCAAAATCAAGTCTTTTGA
This sequence comes from Chaetophractus vellerosus, assembly GCA_004027955.1. Lineage (NCBI taxonomy): Eukaryota > Metazoa > Chordata > Mammalia > Cingulata > Chlamyphoridae > Chaetophractus > Chaetophractus vellerosus. The sequence continues at coordinate 5,658 of PVKH010013962.1, forward strand.
AAATTAGTTCTTCAGAGGAACAGAGAACTTTTACCCACATCTTCTAGTCTTTTACCCTCATCACAGCTGGAACACATGGGCACAGCACTACTCAAAACCATCAATTGGTTTGTTTCATCTGGCTCCATTTTGAATTCTCCACTATATTCTCATTAAACAGTAGTATTAGTCTGCATATTTATTGCAGCATCCCATGAAACTGACACAGTGTCTGGTGCTCATATCATTGTGGACTAACTAAAATATTACAAATACCACATTAACAGTTTTGCCAGGCTCATAATTACTCTTAGGCCCTGCTCAAATCAAACTAAGTAACATACTGAATAAATCTCTAATCTCCCTAATTTATTGTTTTTATTGTTATTATTTTGAACTTAGGGTCTTTAAGAATTTGTTTAGTTTTCTGTATTAATAATCAGAATGTAAGTGTGACTGTCTGAAAACTCTATAATTACCAGGTGCTCAGAGATCTTTGATAGCCAAATGAATTCTAACAATAATGCAGTTATTACCTCATAAAGAGGAATCATCCCCCACTGTCATTAAACTCTCATGATACCTGTACTGGAAAGGTTTTAATTATTGACCAAAGCTGCTGCAGAAGAGAGCACGAACAATTTTGCTGGACAAAACTCCAATAACAAATGACTGACCCAACTGCTAGCACAATTTCCCTAAGGAGCAATCCTTTCCATGAAGCTAGCCAAAGAACTCATGTCTTTTTCATGTTGTACCTATATTCCCTAGCAGAATATTGATTTCTATATTAATACTCAGAATGCCTGACTTCCTTGTAATAGTGCACGTGTATTTCCATTTGAAGTGCCACTGAGAGGAGCTGTGTACTTGAATCATTTTCTTTACTTCTTCTGGGCTTTCCTTGAGAATAAACACATGTATATTTATGATGCAGTTTCATTTATTTAGACGTTAAAAATAGCTACATAATAAAAGTAATGTTGTGGTTAAAAATGAATAGCAAATCTCGTCCTTAATGCAGATTCATGGTGTTAACCCCCAATCCCTAAGCTTTTGTGGAAGCATCCTTTACATCCTCATAGGATGAGATATTTAACTCTATTTCTAACTGACCTGGATTTAGGAACGCAGGACACAAGAAACATTGCCTTGAGATGGTCCTATTACATCCAGATATATGCTATTTTATATCTGTATATTTTCTGCATATTTTCAGGGAAGAAAAGGAGCTGGTGCCAGCCTCAAACAGAAGTATGAACTTGGTAACATTTATGTTCAGCTCCCTTTCCTTCATACTACGGAATTTTGATTCTCCAAGTCTATCTATTCCTGTAATACATAAATAAAGAAAACAAACACCATTTCTGAATTCATTGTTTTCATTTATGTATTGTATAAATTTAATTTAATTTGAAAATAAATAATTGGGAGTCATAATATCTTCACAAAGTAATTTATCTTAATACAAGGAAAGTCTTACTAGCAAAATAAATAAGAATAGTTGAATTCCAGGCTTCAGGGACAGGGTATTTATTTATGTTTTCCTCAGTGAACTACTCTCAAATAATTATACACATTTGGACATATATTTTAATAAATAAATATTCTGTGAATACAACTAACTTGCTTATGGTATTATATTATGTATCTATGCATTCATAAATTTACCTAAACTCTCCCATAAAGACTGCTACTTCTTATCTATAACATTTTCCTATGGAATTGACTCTGTGTTCACTCTCTGCATGGAAGGAATTTTCTTTTTTCTTTAGTTCATACTTCATCTGTTTCTATACAAAATGCCTCAAGACTATTTCAGTCTAACAGTATAGACAGCTTACTTAAAGCACTATAAATGTAACTTTGAGTTATAAACTAAAATACCCAAGAAAATTTTAATATGTTCTGTGATATGATGAAGCTTGCTTAGCAATTATATTATCATGGTAGAATGTTGTAATATCTATGTAAAAGAGAGGCAGAGAAAAATTCGAAGTGAGATCAAAACAGAGAAAGAGAGAGAGAGAGAATTTCTTATTGGAGTAATAACAAAGACTAAAAGAATATTGTGACATCTTTTAGGTCTTCAAAATGGGTATAATTCAGCTATGCCACAAAAAAGAGACTCCTGGAGATAATATCTTGTAAGCCAAAAGTAAAGGAATTATAAAAAGATCATCTTTGTAAATTTAATTTCATCTTATGTCCTAGGGCCCGAGTACACTTAATAAAGCAATGTAGGACACAAGGAATCAATCAATCAATCAATGTAAAACTATGATGCCAGATAATAATAAATACTGTGAAGAAAAAAGACACTAGATAAAGAAAGAGGGAGGGATGGATTGTGGAGAGGACATTATGTTAGGGCAGTTGGGAAAGATTGTGGCAGTGGCATTTGATCAAAATTTAAATTAAGAGAAAGATCCCATGGAATGCATAAGAAATGAGTATTGAAGGCAAAACGAATAGCAAATGCAAAAACCCTGAAGCAGGAGCATACTTGGTATGTTAAACAAGGAGTCTGATATCCCAAGAAAGGTGTGAGAGAGGGTGAATGTGGGAGAAGATGGGTTGGGAAAGGGTGGTTGGACCTAGATAATATAGCACGTTACAGGCTATGGGAAATATTTCCTTTTTGACTATGGGTGTGAAGGGTAGCCACAAGAATCTTTTTACATGAATTGATTCATATTTTAACAAGATCTTTGATCATTCTATCAATACTGTAGCTCAAAGAAGTAGAAGGAGGAATCAGTTAAATCTATGGCAGTGCTCTAGGTAAGAGAGGATTTTAGATTGGATTCAGACAAGGGAAGTAGCATTTGAAGAGGTGAGAGGTTGACACACTCAACACATATTTTGGAGGCAATGTCAGTTTTCTATTGTGACTTAATTTACCACAAACTCAGAGCCTTAAAACAACATACATTTATAATCTTATAATGTTTCTGGTTGAAGTATCTGGGCATGGCTTAGCTGGCCGTCTACTCTAGGACCTAAAGATGTTGGCCAGGGCTGCATTCTCCTAGTTCCCCCAAGTTGTTGGCAGAATTAAACTTCTAGCAGTAGTAAGATGGAAGTTTCCATTTAATTGTTGGCTCTATTCCCTGGGCTATTTTCAGCTGCTAGGGACCACCCAAAGTTTCTTGCCCTGTGACCCTCTCCATAGGTGCTCTCACAACATGGCAGCTTGCTTCTACAAAGCTAGCAAGGGAGAATCTTTTCAAACTCAGGAAAGGCCTAGCTCCTCTTTTAATATCATTCACCTGATTAAGTCAGGCCCACTAAGCATAAACTGCTTTTTTATTAATTCAAAATCAAGTGATTTGAAACTTTAATTATATCTGTAAATTCTCTTTCATCTTTGCCATGTTTTACTGGCTATAAGCAAGTCACAGTGTCCTCCAGCATTGAGGCTTTATACAAAGCATGACTATCAGGAGACAGGAATCATGGGTGACATATTGGAATTCTGTATACTACAAAGGTAGGGTCAACAGAAATCCCCAATGAATCAACTGAGTAGTTCAAGGAAAATCAGAAAGGTCAAGAATTAGTCCTAGTTTTTTGCCTAAATAAAAGGAAGAATGCTGATGCCATTTAATAAGATGGGGTGAAGAAAGGAGGAAGATGCATGCATATATAGAGAGAAGAGGAGAAATTAAATGTTCTGTTTCAGACATATTAAGTTAGAAATGCCAACTAGACTGACATTGAGGATACTGAACAGATACTTTACTGTATAAATCTGGAGCTCAGAAGAACATCCAAAGGAGAGATATAAATTTGAGAATCTTCTTATAAAATATTTTTGAAGCTACATGACTAGAGGAGATATCCAAGGAAAGAAAAAGAGAGAAAAGGACTGAGGACTTTTTCATCAAGACAGAAGTATGTAAGACAAGAAGAAAGAGTCAGTGAAGGAAAATGGGCTGGAGCCTCCAGTAAGTTCTGACGAGTATAATAGCAAACATATTTGAAACCAAGCCAAATTAAAGTTTCAATGTAGAGGGATTAATCAATTGTTTCAACTATTGTTGAGTGATAAAATATGATGAGGATTTAAAATTGCAATTTAATATGGCAAACTCATCGGTGATTGGTTATTGGATCTGGGGATGTAAGTGTGGTTGGACTGGACAGAAGTTGGAAAGAAAGATGAGGAGATGGAGACATTTGTGATATAAATTCCTCCAATGACTTCTACCATACAGAAGAATACTGATAATAGAACGGGGAGGGGATGAAGTTAGTGAGGCATTTTTCTTTCTTTTATTGTTATGTTTGCTATTTAATATGGGATTGTTACAGTATATTTTTATGCTGATGGGAGTGAAGAGAGAGAGTGAAGAGAGAGAGGATGCACTTGCAAAAGGATAGAACTTCTGCATTGGAGAAAAATAGTATCCATTGCAAAAGAGGAGAGTTGAACAAGGAAACTAATGCTCAGTGAAAAAATAAGGAAGACCAAATATATGAACACAAACAACAAATAGAAGACTTAGTGACAAAAAGTTGAGGTATGGTGATTTTCACGGCTTATGTACACAATGATTATGATTTATAAATTCAGTTTCACATGCCATTTGCTTTATTAAAATATCATTAAGTTTTGCACCTGTAAGACTATTTTTACTTTTCACTCATTTATATTATGACTTAAGTATCATATTCTTTAAGAAAATGTTCTAGATTGAACTAATCTTTCTTTTTAATTCTATCATACACTCTCTGAGTCATGCTTTGTCATAAGTACACTTCTGACATATAATTTACCTGTTATATGCAAAGTTATTTCTAGACATTGTGTTTGCATAGAATGCAAAAATAAGCAATTGCACAGCCTCTGATCTCATGCATTTACAATTCAATGGTGGAATAAAACACATATCCAAATAAAATAAAAATTATCTTTAATAATTTTATTATAGTTATGTCAGCCTTTATTTCCTACTTAATGTTTTTTTTTCTCTGCTATTGTCTTAATTTCCTAGCAATGACCTTTTCTTACGTGGCTATCTTCTCTCTCTGTGTCTGTCTTTTCTCAAGTTGTTCTCCCATCCTGTGTCCATCTGCTCTCTCCTTGCCCAGTATTATAAGGACGCCAGGCATATGGGATTAAGTGCCCACCCTACTCATACCACTTTATTAAAAGGATATCAAAATATCCCAAAAATAAGAACAAATCCATAAATATATGCTTTGAAATAGTGATATAAAATGAACACACAGAGAAATATGTGCTAATTGCTTTTTTTCTAATTTTTCCTACATCATAAATATTACCTCCCAGAGTAGCTGTTAGCTCTAAGTATAACAAATTCAGTCTTTACTTAGAAGTCTCTGCAAGTGAAAACATATTGTCAATTTCATTTTAAGCCAAACAGGTAGCAATTTTCATGCTTACTATGTCACAGATCCCTTTCTATGTAATATTATTATCTTATTACCTTGTTTGTTTCATTTAATTTTAAGAGTTACATTCTTCTCTAGTTCACAGGGTACATTCTCCAGGTTAGATCATAAGATAGATCTCAAAACAAGTATCAATTTTTTTTTATTGAAATGATATAATGTATCTCCTCTGGCCATAATGGAATGAAGCTAGAAATCAATAACAGAGGTAGAAATTCACAAATATGTGGAAATTTGAAAAAAAAACATATTCTTAAATAACAAATGGATCAAAGAAGAAATCACAAGAAGAACTAGGAAATATCTTGAGGTGCATGAACATGAAAATTCAACATATCAAAACGTATGAGCTACAGCAAAGGCAGTGCTGAGAAGGAAATTTATAGCTTTAAATGCTTACATTTAAAAAAAATAAGAAACTTCTCAAATCAATGATTCAACCTCAAAACTGTAAGATCTGTGGGAACCAGCTGTGGTTCAATTGGTTGGGCTCTGGTTTACCACACAGGAGGCCCCAGGTATGGTTCTTGGGGCCTCCTGGCGAAGGCAAGCCGCCTCATGGTGAGCTGGCTCAGCAAGATGACTCGACAGGGGGAGACAAGCAGACACAGAAAAACGCAAAGCAAATGACCACAGCGAGCACAAGCAGCAAGGGGGGATTTATAAATAAATAAAAATAAATCTTTTAAAAAAACAGTAAGACTGTAAGATCTAGAAAAAGAACAAGCTAAATACAAAGTGAAAAGAAGAAGGAAATATCAAAGATTAGAGTGGAAATAAGAAATAGGGAATAAAGTAGAAAACAATTGAGAGAATCAACAAAACCAAAAATTGATTCTTTGAAAAAAATCAATAAAATTGACAAATCTTTAGGCAGATTGACAAAGAAAAACAAAACAGAGAGGGGACACAAATAACTAAAATCAGAAATCTGCACTGACTCAAGAAAAAATGGAAGTTCTCAACAAAACAATTAATAGTAAAAAGATTGAATCAGTCATCAAAAATTTCCCAACACAGAAAAGTCCAGGACCAGCTAGCTTCACAGGGGAATTTACCAATATTCCAAGAAAAGTTATTATCAATCGCAGTCAAACTCTTCCAAAAACTTAAAGAACAGGGAATACTCCCAGCACATTCTACAAGGCCAACAATCCCCTCATACCAAAGCCAGATAAAGATACCACAAGAAAATAAATTTATAGTTCAATATCTCTTATGAATATGGATGCAAAAACACTCAACAAAATATTAGCATCCAAATTCAACAGCACATCAAAATAATTATACACAATGATCAAGTGGGATTAATTGCAAGTATACAAGGGTGATCCAACATAAGAAAATAAATTAATGCAATAAACTCTATTACCAGAAGAAAGGAAAAAATATATCATCATCTCAATTGATACAGAAAAGGAATTTGACAAAATCCAGTATGCTTTCTTGATAAATTCACTTTAAAAACTATCAATAGAAGGAAATATCCTCAACATGATAGAGGGCTAATATGGAAAATATTAGGGCTACAGCTAACATCATACTCAATGGTGATAGACAGATAGCATTTCCCCTAAGATCAGGAAAAAGATAAGACTGCCCATCGTCACAACTGTTATTTAATATTTCACTGGAATTTCTAACTAGAGCAAGAAAAAGAAATAAAAGATATCCAAATTGGAAAGAAAGAAGTAAAATACTCCCTATTTGCGGATAACATTACCCAATATAAAGAAAATCCTGAATATTTCACACACAAAAAAATTCACAAAAAAGCTATTGGAACTTATACATGAATTAGGCAAAGTGGTAGTGTATAAGATAAACATATAAAAATTAGTAATATTTCTTTTCTATACACTAGCATTGAACAATCTGAAGGCAAAATCAAGAAAAAAATTATATTTACAATAGCAACTAAAAGAATTGAATACCAAGGAATACAGTTATACCTGGAGATAGTGTGGGTTCAGTTTCAGACCATGAAGTGAATATCACAAAAAAGAGAGTAATAGGATTTTTTGGTTTCCCAGTGCATATAATAGTTATGTGTACACTGTATTTCAGGCTATTAAATGTATAAAAAAAGTTAAGTGTTCATAGGGGCATTATTCACAATTGCTAAAAGATGGAAGCAACTCAAGTGTCCATCAACTGAAGAATGGATAAACAAAATGTGTTATATACATACAATAGAATAATACTCAGCTATAAAAAGGAACAAACTAATTTTCAAACCTCTCTATGTATTTCCTAATTTCCCTTTTGATTTCTTGACCCATTACTCTTTATTTATTTATTTATTTTTAATTAACCTGATACATGTGACCATATGGCTGAACCTTGAAGAGTGGAGTGAAATAACCCGCTGTAGAAGGAAAAATACTGTATGACCTCATTGATATGCAATAATTTGGATAAGCAAATTCATAGATCAGAAAATAAAATATAGGTTACTAGGGCTGGTGAGGGAGCAGGGAATGGGGAATTGGTGCAAATATTTCATAAATTTTACCGTTTCTATTTGGGTTGATGGAAAAGTTTTGAAAATAGATGGTGGTGATGGTAGCACAACAGTGTGCATGTAATTAACAGCACTGAATTATATATTAGAATATGGCTAAAAGGGGACATTTTAGGTTGTATATATTCTGAAATAAAAATTAAAAACAACAACAAATAACAAAGGACTGTACATGAAAACAGTGAACCCTAATGTAAACAATGGTCTATATTTAAGTACACAATTATAAAAATGTTCTTTCATGAATTGTAACACATGTACAATTCTGTACTTTATGTATAATTTTTTTTTTAAACCTACAACTTCTCTAATTAAAGAAGTGTTACAGGAACCAGCTGTGGCTCAATTGTTAGAGCCCTGGTTTACCACATGGGATGCCCTGGGTTCAGTTCCCGGGGCCACCTCGAGAAGGCAGGCTGCCATGAGCAGGGCAGGCCGCTGCGAGCAGGCAAGCCGCTGTGTGGTGAGCTGACTCGGCGGGATGCCGCAGCAGGCGGAGACATGCAAACACAGAAGAATGCAAAAGCAATGAACACAGCAAGAACAAGCAGCAAGGGGGGGATATATAAATAAATAAATAATAAATAAATAAATCTTTTTTAAAAAAGTGTTTTACAATAATATAATATATTTTAGAACTAGGCTTGATTTTGATAACATGTAGCTCCAGGTGAATGAGACCATCATTTTAAATTATTCTCTAAGAACCAAAAATCAAGGTGGATGAAATGAGAGAAAACAATAATATTTATATTTGTTGGGTTTTCATAGAGGAAAAATTTCTATTACCAAGCACTCTCTATTTGTATTTTGCATAATTAAAATGTTCATGCTAAGAGAACAAATTGGATACCATTATTAAATCAAGCATATGATGGTGTAGAATTGAAAGAGAAGTGGTTATGCGTGTGGGCATTTCAAATTGGCAACACCAATGACATTCTGGATACTAAAAACATCCAAAATTAAAGCTATATGTAAACAATGTCATATTTCTGGCAACTATGGCTCAAATTAATGTGTTCATTTGCAAAATCTAAATAAATATACTTTATCATGATTTTATTTTTGTGCAAAACTGATATTGTATGGAGATGATAGTTGAAGACTAGTGAAGTGTATATACTGAAATATCCAGCAAATTAAATGATGTAGATTATACATCTCTGAAAGGAAATGGAAGTTATATGGCAATCATACAAGGATGCATTATTTTAAAATTTGAGTGTGATTAGTTTTTGAGGGCATTCTGCTCTGTATGTACTTGACTGATCTGAAATGAGTCTAACCCTTTCAAAACATTACATTATTTGATTCAGCAGAGTAGTTTAAGACAGAAATGAAACAAAGTAAAAGTCTACTTTTTCTCTGAGCTTCAGTGAAGCAGGTGAGAATAGGAAAACTTTAGTGATTTTTCAAATAAGCTCTTGAATTTGTGTTGAGAGATTGGGGAGTACAATAATATTCCCAGCTTCTAACCATACAGATAGAAAACCATGTGTATATGTGCCATAATTCATAGACTCTACTGTCACATATTACTTAAATACACTCCAAAACAAACTTTGCAAACGATTCATTTTTTTCCAACTGTGACTAATACATGGTATATAATCTTTGCTCTAATATTGCTAAACATTCTCTAATATAAATATTTTAATACTTTTCCTAACATTTGCTTTAGTAAATATTTATTTGAGGAAGTGATTTATTAGATAATGTTGAATTCCTCAGCCTGGAGGAAACAAATTCAAACATGCTACTGTCACTTTATTCAGAATTATTTATTTATATATTTCTTTGTAAATGGCCATGATATTTTAATGCATTTATGTAGTGGTTTAGGTCAGTAGTTTGTTTCTCATAAGGATTTGATAGGCATCAAATCTCCTCTGCTTCTCCAGAATATGATTGAAACATCAGTTCTGTTGAGATTAGAGTGAAATTGAGGTATAAATATTCAGTGGAGACTAAGCATTTTCTTAGAGATGAATCCCCCCTAAGAGTGATTGCACTGCAACAATTCTGCTCCAAGCATCTAAATAATGTAGCCTGATGCTTTCCAGAGGTATGTGACATGCTGATAGCCATATGGCTTTATCCCCAAAGGGCAGCCACTCCTCAGATAAAACAGGAAAGAGTCACTCCAAAAACGTCTCTTGCAAAATTTAAGAACAGCAATATCAAGCTGTATATGGAAAAAACACCATTGTACAATGAGACTGCTTCCTGATAGCTGCCTAAGTGATTAAAAATCAAGAAATTTTTAATGCCATTTATTACTTTGACACTCATAAAATATTCCATGTCTGCATAAAAACTAATTATTGATAAATTTGAATTTTCCAAGCAAGGCCATACCTAATGACTGTTTTTGTAATTATAATGAATGCAAGGTTTAAATCTTGAAACTCAGTGTAGAATACTGATGACTGACACATCCTATAATATTCTCATTGTAAAAATGCTAAATTTTCTTCACTGATCATATTATTTTACTTTTGAAGTTGCCCTGGGGACAAGGCCCTATCTGCATCCCTAAGGAGAGGGCCTTGCCTCCATTACTTTAATCACACTCCATTGACTATTTCTTCTCATCTTCCCATTCCCATTTCAGGCAGACATTATAGCTTTCCATGCTCTCTGCTTAAAGAAGGCTCTTACTTTCATTATTTAAAAAACCTGGATAAGTGTAAATTCAAATTCTAATTTTGTATATATTTTAAATACCTGCCTTCTTCCTAATTCAGCCCTGACTCACATGTAAGAGGGCTGGATATTGGGAGGAAGAGGAGTAGACAGATGGGAAAAACTGATATGGTGGTTAGCTTTTCTTGTTCTGACTTCCACTCCATCTCATTTCACTCTCCACTTCTCTACACCCCACCCCCAAATATTGTATTGTGCTATTTCTGGGTTCAATTATCTTCCCTTGATTTACTTATTTATGCATATTCCAATGGCAAACTATCTTAATTACTATCTCAAGTTTTGAAATCAATCAATGTATGGCTTAGAATTTTACTGTTTTTAATTTGCAGGTCATTTGCCATTCCATATAAATTTTGGGATCAGTTTTTCA
>PVKH010013963.1:0-16737 GCA_004027955.1 Chaetophractus vellerosus
GAGGTCCCCGGGAACCGAACCCAGGGCCTCCCATGTGGTTTCCCAGCGAGCTCTTTATCCACTGAGCTATCTAGCCGGGCCCTTAGAAAACACTTGAGATGACTCTAGGCTTGAACCTCTGGCTGATCTTTGGGCTCTCAACAAGGAGGATGTGAAGGTTAATGTAGCATTGTAGGTGGCCTGGCTTACTGTTGAAGTGAGTCCAAACATGATTCAATTGGCAAAGACTGGGGAAGGATTTTTTTTTCTTTTTGGCTTCAGCCATTCAGGAAGGATATAGAAGCAGAGATTGTGTATGCCATTGAAGTTAAGTTGATATTAAGTCACATTATATTGTTACAGAGTTAGGATGTTAAATACAAACCCATGGTAACCACAAAGAAAATATCTTTTTAAAAAAAAGTATTACAGATAAATGAGAAGGGGACCAAACTATTTCATTTAAAAGTTCAACTATACACAAAAGAAGGCAGTAATAGAAGCAATAATGGACAAATAAAGATAAAAGAAACAAAAAACAAAGACAAAATGGCTGAAGTAAGTCCTGCCTTATTAGTAATTACTTTGCATGTAAATGGATTAAACACAGATTAGCAGAATGCATAAAAAAGCATGATCCAACTACATGTTGTTTACACAAGACTCACCTTAGGCCCAAAGACACAAATATGCTGAAAGTTAAAAGATGGAAGAAAATATTCCATGCAAATGGTAACCAAAAGAGAGCTGGAATGGCAATAGTAATATTGGGCAAGATAGACTTTAAGCCCAAATCTGTTACAAAATACAAAGGACACTTAATATTAATAAAAGGGTTAATCCTCCAAGAATATATAGCAATTATAAATGTCTATGCACCTAATCACAAAGCCCCAAAATACATGAAGCAAATCTTGACAAAACTGAAGGTAGGTATAGTTCTACAAAAATAGTTGGAGACTACAATATACCACTTTCAATAATGGATGTAACATATATACAGATTATCAATAAGGAAATAGAGGACTAAAACAATACTATAAATGAATGATACCTAACAGATATGCATAGGTCACTCCACCTAACAAAAGCATGCACATATTTTTCTCATGTATATGGATCACTCCAGGATAGACCATATGTTAGGCCACAAAACAAGTCTCAATAAATTTAAAAAGATTGAAACCATACATGGGGTCTTCTCTTCTCTGATCACAGTGAAATTAAGCTCTAAATCAATAAGAGTAGGAAAACTAGAAAATTGACAAGTATGTGGAAATTAAATGACACACTCTTAAACAACCATTGGGTTGAAGAATAACTCAAAAGGGAAATCAGAAGTTTTTTACAAACAAATGTAAAGGGAAATCCAACACACCAAAATCTATGGGATGCATAGCAGAGGGAAGTTTATAGCTATAAATGCCTATATTAAAAAAGAAAAATCAATGCTTTAGGTGCAACTTTTGAGGAAATAGAAAAAGAAGAGCAAATTAAACCTAAGTTAGTAGGTGGGAAATAATAAAGATTAGAGCAGAGATAAGTGAAGTAAGGAATAGAAAAACAATCAAGAAAATCAATTAAACCAAAACTATATTATTTCAAAAGATTAATAAAGTTTATAAACCTTTAGCTAGTATGAAAATGCATATAATTAAAACCCAAAATGACAGTGGGGGCATTATACTGATTTGAAGATGTGAAAAGGATTATAGAAAAATATTATGAGCAATTTTAAGCCACTTTGGAAAATAGTTTATCAGTTTCTTATAAAGTAAAACCTACACTTATCATATGGCCCAGCAATCACACTTATAGGTATTTAACCAAGAGAAATGAAAACATATGTCCACACAAAAACCTGTACCCAAATATTTATATTAGCTTCATTCATAATCTCCAAAATCTGGAAACAACTCAAACATCCATTAATAGATAAACAAATTGTGATGCATCCATATAATGGAATACTTCTCAGCAGTATAAAGGGATCAAGTAATGATACAGACAACAACATGGTTGAATTGCAAACTCACAATGCTAAATGAAAGAAGATAGACAGAAAGGTCTATATATTGCATGATTCCATTTGTAAGACATTTTGGAAAAACAAACTACAGAAAAAATAATTATATCAATAATTGGCAGGGCCTGGAATTGAGAGAGGGGCCTGAGAGGACTTGAGGGGATGGTGATGGTTATATGACTGTATACAAATGTATACAATCGAAGCTCTCAGAATTATACATCTAAAGAGGGATGGGTTTTACTATATTTAAATTATACCTCTATAAACCTGACTTTGAAAAGATAACAGTCAGAAAAGAAACTACTTCCCTCCTCAAACTGGTAAGCTCAGTGTTCCTTTATCTTGATAAATTTTCCATGTGCACTTGAAAAAGAATGTGTACTTTGCTGTTCTTGGGTCAAGTGTTCTATAAATGGCAATTAGGCCAAGTTAATTTCCTACAGCTGCTGTAGCAAATTATCGCAAATTAGGTGACTTTAAACAACAGAAATTTATTGTCTCACAGATCTGGAGGCTGGAAGTCCAAAATCAAGGTGTCAGATGCAAGGCCACTTCCTCTGAAGGCTTTAGGGGAGGAATCCTTCTTTGCCTCTTCATAGCTTCTGGTGGTGCCTGGCAATCTTGGTGTCCCATAGTTTGTGGCTGCACAACTACAGTTTTGTCTTCCATCCTTACAATGCCTTCTCAAATTTGTGTTTCTTCTCCTTATTTATAAGATGCTAGTCATGTTGGATTAGGGTGCACACTAATTCAGTATGACCTCATGTTAACATGATTACATCTACAAGGAGCTTATTTCCAAATAGATCACATTATGAGGTACTAGGGATTAGGACTTTAACATATATTTTGAGGAGACACAATTCAACCCACAACAATAGTGTTGAAGTCTACTATGCCCTTGCAGATTTCTTGTCTAATTTTTCTCTCAATTATTGAAAGAAAGATATTGAAACCGCTGAATATAAATTTGCATTTATCTACTTCTCATTGCAATTTTTGAATGTATTATGTATTTTGAAGCTTTGTTACTGGGTGCATAAACATTTAGGATTGTTGTGTCCTCTTGATTAATTGATGCCATTTTACCATTTCGAAATATCCTTTATCCCTAATAATATTCTTTGTTCTGAAATCTACTTTGCCTGATATTAATATAGATACCCAACTTTTTTTGTTTAGCATGGAAACTTGTTCTATCCTTTTACTTTTAACATATTTTATATTGTATTTAAAATGTGTTTGTTGTAGATAGCATATAGTTGGTTCTTCTTTTATTTCCAATCTGATCATCTGTCTTTTAAGTGCAGTGTTTAGATCATTTACATTTAATGTGAATATTGATATAGTTAAGCTTAAGTATATCATCTTGCTAGTCCTATTTGTCCCATCTGTTCTTTGCTCCCTTTTTCCTATTTATTTTTCTTCCTTTGATTAATTTATTATTTTTTATGTTTCCATTTCATCTCCTTTGTTGACTAGTAATCCATAACTCTTTGTTTTGTTATTTTAATGGTAGCATTAAAGCTATGGAATACATTTTTAATTTATCACCCACTACCTTCAGGTTATATTATACTTCGAGAACTATGAAGAGCCTGAGATTTTATCCTTCTTGCAAGCTAAAACATTATTAACCTATCACAGTTTTCAGAGATGCTGTTAGAAAACACAAGACTCCTGGACCAAAACAAAGGACAGTTTATTATTCACAACAGCAGCAATAGCCAAATATCAGCACTTTTTAAAATTAAGTGGCTTCAATTTCTAAAGGGTGATGCAAAGAGAACCACATGACACCTGCTCATACATGAAGCTTTTATGATGGGGAGTAGGCATGCCCTTTGCTTCAGAAGAAGACACTAAAGATGGCTTTATCCTTACATTTCAGTATTGACCTTTCCACTTGACCCAATGCATTAATCCAGATACAGCAGTGTATATTAGTGATTGCAAAGATTGTTTGGTCTGCAAGGAGAATGTCTAAGACAATTCTATCATCTATAAAAGCCCTAGCCAGTAAGTTGAGATTGACCTGAATGCCTTCTAGGTTCAGATGGTGTCATGGATGGCTCCAGCTAAATTCAGGGACAAATTACATACCACCTTTTCTAGTTAGATGTCTTCAATCATAGATATAATTGTTTGCATAATGCACATAAATATTGAGTAATTTGTCTCTCTGGGAAGCTCCCCCAAATAACCCAGTATGGCCTCATTAAGTGAGATCCCCACAGTTTTCTGAGGGCTACATGATTATTAATAACATTTTCTTAAATGCTTGAAGTTCTCCTTTACTACCAGCAAGTTATCTACAAATGGGTTTATTAAAGTAGAGGTCACTGTGTTTTGGGGACTCAGGCAAGTTAATTCCTGGCTTCCACACAAGAAGGATGGTACTGGGGTATACATGGTGCCCTGGAAGGAATGCACTGTTTACAATTGTTAAGGTCCTTTGCATGGTGACTCATATTATTAGAGAAGATTATTATGTTGGCAATACTGTTGATAAGCTACTTTGGGGGGTATGGCAGTTTAAAAGAAAAATCTAGTGAAAACACTCCAGGTTTGTCTTTGTTGAAAACATTTATACTGCTGAGCTTGAAGTCACTATCACCCACTTGTTGCTAACATATCCTAATTACAGGCAAGATGGGTACAAGGAAATAAACATAAACAACCTCCTGAGTGCTGGCCTTGCAAAACCAAACCTATAAAGCAATGATAAATGTCACATTTTATAGCAGAGAGGACAATTATTGGATTTAAAACAAAGCAAAAGTGATCTGACTGAAAACCTTAGTTTTATGTTGTGTTTTTTTTTTCTTTTAAATATTGAATCAAACCTATAATTCATTAGCACACAATTTCCCATTTCCCATCTGGAAACCAGAAATATTGAGGATATGCATCATGTAGAGGCATCCAACAAAATCATTTAAGAGCTGTAAATTTGAATGCATGCAGAAATTTGTATTTTATTTGTGTTTTTGTATGGGAGGGGTACTTTGCCCTTTAGAGGAGTTATGATTTAGAAAAATTTTATCAGTGTTGACTTTTAACTCAGTGGATTCTGGGGTGTTTTAGAATTTATGTTCTACTTCTCATTTTTCAGCCCCACTATTTCTTTATACAGTATCCCAGTGGGAAGTAACCAAAAACCCATTTCTTTTTTCCATCCCCAAGAATCTTAAAAGTCACATAAGAAAGATGAAATAACCAGCAATAGCTTCCAGAGGGGAACCTGAGAAACAGAGAAGATTCATGAGGGTTTCTCAGAGCATGAGTTCCTCTCTCCACACGGATGACAGAGCCCACGTGGCTGGAGTATTTAGGAGCCTGAGCTCTGCTTACCATGTCAAGGAGGCAGCTAATGGAGATGGAGTCTGCTTCCTCCTGACTCACACTGCCCACAGCCCAGTAGAACTCACTACCCAATTGTAGTATAATAAAGAACTTGACTGGTTTGTCCTGGCACCTGGCGGGGTGGGGGATTCTCAACCTTTGAATTGTCCAGGATAGGAATGCCTTGCTATTCATGGAGGGTCCCAGAACAAACCTGAATAGTTTATGCTAATAAGGTGGCTCGAGTTTAGGGCTTTGAGCCACATCATATCAGCCTAATTTGAGGGTGTGGTGAGAAACCCAAAATTTGTTGTCAGGTGTTCAGAAGTGAGGGTGGCCTGGGAAACCCCAAATTTGAAGCTAGTGTCTGAAAGGCAGTCTTATAGAGGTTTGTCCTTAACCTGTGAACTCTCACCTAACTCCTGGTAGTAAGAGTAAGAATTATATTGTAGTTGGTGTTGGAAGTCATTAAGTCATTTACACCAGTTCTTCACAATTCCACCTTACACTTCTCAGGAAGGGATTGAACCTCATCAAGGTAGCAGAGCCACACGAAAGGTTTCCTCATACCAGCCATTTCACTTCACAGCATTGAAACATGACCAAGTCATCCCTGAACAGTGTCAAGTTCAGGGTGGAAAATATTCCATCATTGCTTCTCTGGGAAGCTTACTAAACTAGAGACTTGCCTTTTCAGGAACGTGATCAGGTCTGGCATGTGGACACCATGATCAAAACATATTTACTCCTTCCCCCTCGCACATTTTGCCCTTTTAATAACTTCTTACAGTAGTATGGTACATTCATTACAAATACTGAAGCATCGCTACTTACCATGGTCTATAGTTTACATTATGGTTTACACTTTGTATGGTACAATTTTATAGATTTTGACAAAATGTATAATGGCCTGTATCTGTCATTGTAATGTCAAGCAGAACAATTCCAATGCCTTAAAAATGTCCCCTGTTCCATCTATTCTTCCCTGCACCCCCCTCCCCACCCAGAACCTCTAGTAACCACTTTTTATTTCAATGTTACATGCTCTTCCATAGCTACAATAATAATAAGTCTACTTTGGTCCGTGATCTGCACTGGGTCTTGATATCAAAGTTCTACAGGTTTTATTAAGGTTAAAAATTAGCAGCTGAAGCCATTTGACCTAGGGTTGGCTATTTTTAGCTATATTGTTATGGCAACTCTGGCTTCCAAAAGGATTATTAAGAACGAAGGCCTCCTCTTTAAAATCTACATCATGTTGTTACGGCAACAAGATCAAGATTAAAACTAGAAATGTTCACTCCACCACCTCCTTCCTCTATCCTATTATCTACTCCACATGTTCTTGCACATTGTGCCAATTAAATTAGTTCATTACAACATCTCCACCACCTGAGGAGGTTTTCACACAGAAATCTGTGGAAAATGCGTATTTGAAAGATGGCATGATAGTATGTGTTTGTGGTAGAACGGCGTCTCGCTGTTTACGTTCAATTCAGGAAACAATTCATAAAATTTGCCCTCAACTCTCCTTTTTTCACATTTAACCAAAAACTTGGCAATCCCTTGTCCAGATGAAGAAAAGCTGCCAGGAAAACTTTAACGGCATTTGTTGGATTTCATCGGGTAAAGATTGGAAGAAGGGCAATCCAAATAAAGGAAGGAACAGAGGTCCAGAATTACAGAATGCATGTGGAGTCAGTTGGAGCACAGAGAAGAGTAGGGGAAGAGGAGGTAATAAGGCTTGAGAAATAGTGAGGACATTGGAAATCCCTGAGGGCCAAGTTAAGGTCATTGTCCGAGGGTTTTGAACAAGGGAATGAGTGACATACAGAGTGCACCTTTACTGGGAGTGACACTGCTCCAGTGGGAAGGTAGATGAGAATGGAGACAGGTGGGAGCAGGGATGAATCAGGATTGAGACCATCATCTGGACCAGCTCTACAATTCTAACAATGAGAACGGAAATGAGAGGGCATAGGTGAGCATATCACCATACTAGGAGAATTTGTAGTGGTCTGGGCCAGCAATTAAACTTGGGAATGGCAAGAGGAGAATTAGAAATGCAGGGAACCAAGGAAAGAAGCACAGTGGAAAAAGGAAATAAGAAATTCCAAGGGAAGAGCTTTTGTGGGGTGGGGTGTTGATAGTGTGTTGTAATTTTAGATGTGAGAGTGATTCCCAGGTAGAGTTGCCTAACAGGCAACTAGAAATTCAGAAATTGGGCCCTTGGAAGAGGTTAGAAATTAGATCTACATGATAATCACTTGAGAAGGTGAGATCCCCGACAGCAAGATGACAAGGGAAAAGGAAAGGGGACCACACATGAAGCTCTGGCCATAGCAACTGTTTCTAACCCATGTGCGTTTGCTGGTCTGGTGATGGCAGGGCGTAGCCCCAGTGAGTCTATTAGAGAAAAATAGCTTAACCAAGACTGTGATCTCCTGAAGGCTGCACACAATCACAACCATCAATGGTGGATGCCAGGTACTTTCCCCCTCCCTGGAGTTCTGAGCTAACATGCACCCTAGGAAAAGCCTTGTTTCAGGGGACTCGTGACCCAGTTTCTATCTAACTGGCAGAAGCTCTTCCTGTTGAGATGACAGGTCTGAAATTGGCTTAGTAGAATGTAGAATGAGTTGTACAAACATAATTTTGCATAAATGAACTTTGTTTAAAAGTGCTACGTTCTGTTTCACTTAATAAGTTCCTAACTAGGTAGAAGAAGACTGTTGACTTGTGAGGTAGTGGGGGCTTTTCTTCAATGTTTCCCTTGAGGGATTCAGTCAGTCTTGGGTTGGTCTTGGGATGGTGTGGGTGAAGAGGGCATTCCGGGGTCTTGTGTGTAAAGTTCATGTTTCTGCCAGGTCCCTCTGCCTTACTGGTTCCCAAATCTGACTGAGCTTCAGAATCACCTTGGGGAAATCTTTAGTTATACAGATTCCTTAGTTCCACCACAGACCAACTCAATTACAACCTCAGAGAGTAGAGCCCAGGAATATAAATTTTAATAACTCACCAGATATTTGTAGAGTAGCTTATTCAAGGACTTCCTTTTTTTTTTCAGAAATCTGTAGCTTTATGCATTCAATCCAGTTTCTGTAAGAAATAAGAACAGGGGGTGAGGGCTTGCTGATGAAAAACGTGTTCTAAAATTGTCATTTTTTTCACTATGATATTTATTTGTAATAGCAAATCACATAAAGTTTTCATATCAGATGGCATCATTAGCAGAATGATTTTGGGATAAAAATAACTGAGAAACTTCAGGGCTTGAAATGATGCTATATTTTAGCATGGAAAATGAATCTTATTGGCTTTTCCAGGATATCCATCTCTCTGAACCTGAGTCCTTACCTCTTTGAGCACTAATATGGAGCTTTGGAAAAGAGCAAACTATGGTGCAATGAACTTTTTCTGGAGGGACACTGGGGATACTGCATTAATTAAGGAGAACAGGGAGTGGATGTGGCTCAAACAGTTGAATGCCTGCTTCCCATATGGGAGGTCCCAGGTTTGTTCCACGGTGCCTCCTAAAAACAACAACAACAAAAAAAAAAACAGAAACAAAAACAAAAACAAGCAAACAAATGAAAACCAACTCCGGGGAACTGATATGGCTCAGTGGTAAGCTCTGGCTTCCTTCATACAAGGTCCTGGGTTCAATCCTCAACCCTAGTACCTCAAAAAAAATTAAGAACACAGAACATACAGGTCAGATCTTTAGGTTACTCCAGTAATGCCCTATCTCACATTTCCCAAAGAAAGCTTAGAGCAAAGGAAGGTGCCCTTCCTCCCCTTTCACACCCTCTCCAAATCCTTGGAAGTCAAGGCATAGAAAATCATCTCCATCATAGGGGAACCAGTTTTAAGAAGCAATGTTTTTCTCTTACCTCCAACAGTGAAACCAGGCATCAAAATCCAAAAAAAAACTGAAGGCACAGGTACACACCTAAATGGACTTCTCAGCTTTTCTAACACAGAGGCCTCTTCTCTTAAAAACCTTAGGAGGCAGAACAAATGATTCTGGCAGCACGTGGAAAGATCTAGTCACAGATCTTCATCTCCTCTGCCTCTGTTTCCACGTCTCTAAATTGGAACTATTAGTCCTGACCATTTATTTCGTAAGAAGTACTTGGAAGGTCAAATAGGGTTTGCCAAGTCATGGCAAAAGTTAAAGCAAGGGGTAAGATTTCTGAGAAAATGGAGGATTAGAGAAACACAGGACTCACTTCTCTCCCAGGAAAAGAGCTAGAGGACAGGCAGAAACTGTCTGGAAAACTGTTCTAGGGCCTAGGACACTAGGGGAAGGCTGGACACCACAAGAAGAGAGAGAGACAAAGAAAAAGTCACCCAATATGAAAGGTCTATGAGTAAAAGCTGCAGCTACAGCTGCTGATGCCCATCTCCCCACCCCCAGAGCAGACAGCATTGAGTCTTCTGGCTTCTAGCTAGAGGCTATGTACATAGGGAGCCACAGGGTTCCACTTCCCAAGGAAAAGGGAGAGAAAGGGATGCAGCCCAAGGCTGATTCAACTTTTAGCCAACAACTTTGGTCTGCTGTGTTCCATGAGTCGTGCCCTTCCAGGTTGGATGGGCCCCTGCCATTGTTTGCCCTGGGAGCCAGCAGGAGACTAAAGAGATCCAACCCTCTCAAACACCTCCCTATTGACTGGGACTGGTTGTTGAGGATGCAGAGAGGAGTGGAATTATCTCCTCCCTGGGAAAAGGGTGCGTGCAGCCAGCCAAAGCAGGAGAGCAGCTTCTGAGAAAATTTGATTTGCAAAGCTTGGCTCTGAATACCTTACCCTGAGGGAAAATTCTCTATCATCTGCCCAGTTGGGGTTACAGTGAACACATTCCAACCAAGGTTTGAGCAGAGCATCTGGCAAAGAGTGCTATCTGCTGGCAGACCAAGACGGTGAATGCAAGGAAGATAAAAGTAAATAAATAAAAGGGTTTTGGGGAGCCTTTAAAGCTTCCTCCCCAAGACCTTTGGAAACTGGTTTACAACCCATTACTGGGTCCATGATTTGAACAACTAAACAGACCTCGAACAAGTTGAACCAAGAATCAAAGAATAACAGTAACACATAGCCACCCACTACTAAATCCCTACACAAGAGAGAGAAACTGAGGAACAGAGTAAACTCACCTTCACAATCAGATGCCTAGACATCAGCAAAAAATTGCAAGCCATACTTAGGAAAAGGAGAATATGACTCAGGAAAAGGAATAAATCACAGCCCCAGATGAGACACAGGGTTTGAGACAACTAATCAATGATGCTCATACAAATCTCCTAAATCAGAGCAAGGAGTTGAAGAACAATATGGCTAAAGAAATAAAGGGCATCAAGAAGACACTGGGAATTCAGTGTTCTCCCATTTACTGAGTAATATTTCACCCTATGACCATGTCCCATGAGCATTTGAACACTTATGTATGCTTTTTATGTATGTTCAGGTAGACTTCCTCCCACGCACCCCCAACCTTGACAGCCCCCTCTCCAATGGTCCTCTCCCGTCCCCATTGCAACCCTTCTGTGAACCATAGCCTCTTCACAGGTGAAGCCAGCACAATAGGCAATTGCAATGAATAAGAAAATGAAATAATAATGGTTTTTAAATGTAAGAGTTAAAATATAGGAGAGCTTGAAAATAAAAAAAGTTTTAGAAAATTTACAAAAATAGAGAAAGGAAAACAAGATTTTATTAAAGGATTGGGCTATTCAAAAAATGTAAAAAGATAATAATATATATATGTATAATTTTTTTTCCCAATTGTGCCTTGTCGGTACAATATCTGGTGTCCAGTCTGTTTCATGGCACCTTCCTCTTCTCACTCTTAAGCAGCCCTCCTTTTATCATTTAATTTTCAAAGAAGTTTTGGGTCACAGCAGAGTCACACAGAATACAAGACAATCTCATATACTCAACCACCTCCTCCATTCCCCCCCACACCAAAACCTTTTTGTATGTGGAGGGCAGCACCAACATAACTGAGAAACAGATAGTGAAACATAGTTCCCCAACATTGTCATTGGTCCACATCAAGGTCCACATTTTAAATCGTACACTTTCATAAATTTTGATGCCTTTCACCCTGTCCCATATCCACTACCACAATGCAATGGAAAACACTTCCATGGGCCACCAAATGCCCTATATTCAATCCACCCCCTCCCTCCCCACCATCCCTGTGCCCACACCACCCCCTGGCTCAACTCCCCGGATGACAGGTGAGCACAAAGAATTTGAAAACTTGGATGGAAAAATAACAGACTTATGGGAATGAAAGACATAATAAGTAAGATTAAAAACACATTAGTGGGAAGCAGATGTGGCTCAAGTGATTGAGCTCCTGCCTACCACATGGGAGGTCCCAGGTTCAGCTCCTGGTGGCTCCTAGAGAAGATGAGTAAGACAGTGAGCTGGTGTGATGGGCAGGTGTGGCAAGCTGATATAAACAGATAACACAACAAAGGAGACGCAAAGAGGAAAGACAATGAGAAACACAACAAAAGCAGTGAGCTGAGGTGGCTGAAGCAATTGAGTGCCTCCCTCCCACATCAGAGGTCCCAGTATCAGTACCTAGGGCCTCCTAAAGAGAAGATGAGCAGACACAGAGAGTACAGAGCAATGGGCATGAATTTACATATCCAAGTAGCACTGAATAGACATATTCCAAGACACATACTGCTAAGAATGTCAAATGCCAAAGATAAAGAGAAAATTCTGAAAAAAACAAGGGAGAAGCAAACCATCACATACAAGGCACACTCGGTAAGACTCAGTGTAGATTTCTCATCAGAAGCCATGGCGGCTAGAAGACAGTGGTATGATATAATTATGGTACTGAAAGAGAAAACATGTCAGAAGAGAATTCTTTAACTGGCAAAATTGTCCCTCAACTATGAAGGTGAGTTTAAAATATTCACAAATAAACAGAAACTAAGAAAGTTCATAAATAAGAATCTGGTTCTGCAAGAAGCAATAAAGGGAGTTCTGCAGCCTGAAAGGAAAAGACATAAGAGAGAAGCTTGGAGGAGGGTGTAGAAATGAAGACTATCAGAAAGGATAACCAAAAGGGTAAAAGGACAGACAAAAATAAGGTACTACACATGAAAGCCAAAGAATAAAATGGTATTTACAGTAATAACATTGAATGTGAATGGATTAAACTCATCAATCAAAAGACATAGGCTATAAAAGAAACAAATTTTAAAAATAAACAAAAAAGACATAGGCTGACAAAATGGATTAAAAAATTTAAAAAAAACATGAGTTATCCATACACTGTCTACAGAAACTCACCACAAGAATTAACACCAATCCTGTTTAAATTCTTCCAAAATTTGAAGAGGATAGAAAATTTCCAAACACATTTTATGAAGCCACCATCATCTGACTAACAAAGCCAGAGCTAGAGCAATTAGACAAGAAAAAAAAGGCATCCAAATTGGAAAAGATAAAGTAAAATTCTCACTATTCGCAGATGACATGATCCTATATTTAGAAAGTTCTGAAATATCTATGCAAAGCCACTAGAGCTAATAAACAAGTTCAGCAAAGTGGCAGGATATAACATCAACAAGCAAAATTCAGTAATGTTTCAATACACTAGTATTGAACAATGTGAGGAGGAAATCGGGGAAAAAATTAATTTACCATACCAACAAAAAGACTCACATATCTAGTATTAGTTTAACCAGAGATGTAAAGGACATACATTTAGAAAACTACAAAACACTGCTAAAAGAAATCATAACAGAAGACCTAAACAAATGGAAAGATATTCCATGTTCATGGATTGGAACACAAAATATGCTGAAGATGTCAGTCCTTCCCAAACTGATTTATAGATTCAATGCAATCCCAATCAAAATTCCAACAGCTTTCTTTACAGAAATAGAAAAGTCAATTGGCAAATTTATTTGGAAGGTAAAGGGGCCCCAAATAGCCAAAAAGATACCCTAAAAAAAAAAAAGAGTGAAGTAGGAGGACTCACACTTCCTGACCTTGAAATCTATTACAAAGCTACAGTGGTCAAAACAGCATGGTATTGGCATAAAGATAGACACATTGATCAACAGAATAGAATTGAAAGTTCAGAAATAGGCGCTCACCTCTATGGTCAATTGATTTTTGACAAGCCTACCAAGTCCACTGTACTGGGACAAAACAGTCTCTTCAACAAATGGTGCCAGGGGACCTGGATATCCATAGCCAAAAGAATGAAAGAAGAGCCCTATCTTACTTCCGATACAAGAATCAACTCAAAATGGATCAAAGACCTAAATATAAAAGCCAGGACCATAAAAATCCTAGAAGATAATGTAGGTAAACATATTCAAGATCTATTGATAGGTGGGGGTTTCTTCAACCTTATACCCAAAACACGAACAACAAAAGAAAAATACATAAATATGACTTTCATAAAATTAAACACTTTTGCACCTCAAAGGACTTTGTCAAGAGGGTGAAAAGGCAGCCAACTTAATGGGAGAAAATATTTGGAAATCAAATATCCACAAGGGTTTAATATCGATGATATAAAAAGAGATCTTACAACTTAACAATAAAAAGACAAGGACCCAATTAAAAAATAGGCAAAAGACTGCACCATTCTACACTCCCACCAAAAGTGAAGGAGTGTCCCAGCTGGGCCAGAACAGTCTATTCAACAAATGATGCTGGGAGAACTGGATAGCCATATCCAAAATATAGAAAGAGGACCCCTATATCACACCTTATACAAAAATTAATACTAAACAGATCAAGGGCCCTTGACACAAGGGTTTGTAAAGAATGAAATTACTTATCTTTTATTTTTTTTTAATTTATAAAACTAAACAAATCAAGGAGCTAAAGATAAAAGTGATAACCATAAAACATAACACTAGAAGAAAATGTAGGAAAACAACTTCAATGTTTTGTGGTAGGTGTTAGTTTTTTAAAACTTATACCCAAAGCATGAGCAACAAAAGAAAAAATAGGTAAATGGGACCTCCTCAAAATTAAACACTTTTGTACCTCAAAGGACTTTGTCAAAAGGGTGAAAATGGGGGCCGGCTGTAGCCCAGTGGATAGGGTGCCGGTACACCACATGGGAGGCCCCGGGTTCAGTTCCCGGGTGCCTCTCCGAGTGGGGCAGACCGCCTTGAGGGGGCAAGCTGCCGTGGGCAGGGCAGAGTCACCATGGGCAGGGCAAAAAGCCACCACGGGCAGGGCAAAGCCACCACGGGCAAGGCAAGTCACCCATGAGCAGAACGGAGCCGCCCGCGAGCAGAGCAGAGTCGCCTGCCAGTGGGGCAAGCTGCCCGCGAGTGGGCAAGGCCACCGCTCACCGGTAAGCTGACTCGGCACGTCGCCGCAACGGGGGGAGACAAAGCAGACACAGAAGAACACAAAAATGAACACAGCAAAACAAGCAGAAAGGGGTGGTTGGATATGTAAAAAAAAAAAAAGGCTAAAAATGCAGCTGACTCAATGGGAGAAAATATTTGGCAATCACATATCCAATATGGGTTTAATATCCATGATAAATAAAGAGATCATACAACTCAACAATAAAAAGACAGTACACCAATGTAAGATATGGACTATAGTTAATAATAATATTTTGACACTATTTTTTCATAATTTGTAACAAATATTTCACAACAATGCAAGGTGTTGATGGTGGTGTGATATATGGGGTCCCTGTATGATGTGATGCATGTTTGTTTTGTAAGTTCGCAACTTTTACTATACACTTATTGTTTATGTATGTTCATGTATGAATGAAAGACTTCAATAGAAAATTTTTCAAAAGAAAAAAAATATAAATTACCCTATTAAAAAATGAGCAAAAACAGTTGGGCTCTGAATCTCAATGGAGTTGCAACACCTACTCTTCAGTTCATTGGTCTCATCCAAGACAACTAACAAGGAGGTGATGATGGACAACAACCATATCAAGCAAGAGAGTCCCATCTATCGGCCCTGTGGGATCAAAGTCCCCTCTCAATTACAGGTGGAGTGGACATGAGCATCCTAGAATCCTCAGGATAGGGGAACAAACTATGCATTAAAGTAGACATGGGTATTCTACTATAGACATTGTGATTCTAGCAATGGAAGGATGTGGAGGCAGTGGAGGTTCTAAGGGCAGGGGGAAGGAAAAACAGGTGTAACACTGGGGGCATTTCCGGGACTTGGAAACTCTCGAATGACTTTGCAAAGACAGATACAGGCCATTATATATCTTGCCATAACATACAGAATTGGGTGGGAGAGAGTGTAACCTACAATGTAAACTATAATCCATGCTTAATGGCAATGCTCCAAAATGTTTTCATCAATTGCAATGAATGTACCACACTAATGAGGGATGTTGTTATTGTGGAAAGTGTGGGAGATGTGGGGAGCGGGACATGTGGGAATCCCCTATATTTTTATGTAACATTTATGTAATCTAAGTATCTTCAAAAAAAAAAAGAATTAAAGTATATGAATGAAGAAAAAAATGGGCAAAAGACTTGAAAAGACAATTGTCTAAAGAATAAATACAAATGGTGAAGAAACACATGAAAAAATGTTCAACATCACTAGCAATTAGGGAAATGCAAATCATGATAATGATTTGAGATATCATTTCACACCTATTAGACTGGCTGCTATTAAAAAGTCAGAAAACTATAAGTGTTAGAGAGGATGTGGTGAGATAGGAACACTTATTCACTGTTGGTGGGAATGTAGAATGGTACAGCCACTGTGAAAGACAGTTTGGCAGTTCCTAAGGAAGTTGAATATAGACTTGCCAAGTGACCCGGCAGTACTGTTACTAGGTATTTACCCAGAAGAACTGAGAGGAGTAATACAATCAGACATCTGCACACAGATGTTCATAGCAGCATTATTCATGATTGCCAAAAGTTGGAAACAACCAAGGTGTCCACCAATTGATGAATGGATTAAACAAATTATGGTGTGTACACACAATGGAATATTATGCAGCGGTAAGAGGAAATGAAGTTGTGAAGCATATGACAACATCGCTGAACTTGGAGGACTTTATGTTGAGTGAAGCAAGTCAGACACAAAAGGACAAATACTGTATGACTGTGCTATTATGAACTAAATATACTGTGTAGGGGGCCAGCTGCAGCCCAGTGGATAGGGCGCCGGTTCACCACATGGGAGGCCCTGGGTTTGGTTTCTGGGGCCTTTCCAAGCAGGCAGACCACCTTGAGAGGGCAAGCCACCATGGGCAGGGCAGAGCCACCGTGGGCAGGGCAAAAAGCCACCACCACGGGCAGGGCAAAAAGCCACCACGGGCAGGGCAAGTCACCCACGAACAGAGCAGAGCCACCTGGGAGCACAGCAGAGCTGCCCGTGAGC
>PVKH010013964.1:0-16659 GCA_004027955.1 Chaetophractus vellerosus
GCGCTGACTGGTATATTTGAGACAATGCGGGGGAGGTTCCTTGGGTGGATTGATTTCTAGGGGTTGCTGATTGGCTTCTGGCTGCTGTCCACAAGTGCTGCTGGAGTTTGCTGTGTGAGGGGATATGGAAGTGGGTGGGTGGTGGTGGTGGCACCCTTCCTGCCCCAAGCTGCCTTCTGATAACACAGCTGCTGGGTGTATGTTGCAAGCTGCCCCCTGATAACTTGCTTGTGCAAGTCAGCAGGCTAGCTCATTGGGTTTTCTGCCCCTCCTCCTTCGGTCCCTATTCTGTCCTGGCTTAGAGATCAGAAAAAGTCAAGGGCAAAAGTGAGTTGATGGACCAAGAGAATGCTAGAGGGAAACTTTGGGGAGTCCCATGACAGGGTGGAGAGGAATGTAGCAGGCACCTTAGAAGTTAGAACCACCGAATAATAAGGTATTGAAATTTTTTAAAAATTAAAAATTTCCCTGGAAAAAAAAAGAGATAGGATTTCAAATAACACTCCTTCAGGAGTTCCGAGACCATCCAGCCCAATGGTGGCATGTTGGAGATGTCAGAGCTGAGGATCGGAGCATGTAAGAAACTTGCAGTCAGAGGCCAAACAGGGACCAAATGTCTAGTCCTAGAAGCAGAGGCCACTTCCTCTGGCTCAGAAAGGCACCAATTCTCATTCCTGGAGCAGAACATTTTTTAAAATTCTGTAGCTGGTTCAAATCCTTCTCTTCCTGAACCTTCATACACTTTGTACTTCTCTCATGACACCTCTAGGTGACTAGGTTGTAAATGACGTAAAGGGCAGAGTGTCTTGTTTTAAGTACTCAGAATTGTGCCTGTCCTAGAAGATCCTCTGTGTTTTAATAATATGATGTGATAGATGATAAGATATGATGATATGATATGATGTTGGATAATAATTTAGAGCAAATTATTTATTTTAAATGAGTAGGGGTGTAGTTCTCCAAAAGGATAAGCAAAACCAAGCAACATTTTAAAAAATTATCCAAAATATCAGTTGCAGGTGTTCAGGAATGCATCTTGGAATTCAAATCACAGGGAATGTTTTGGCAATGCTAGCTGCCGTGGGACTTCTTTCTGCCTGTGAGATTAGGATGTGTGTATCTGAATTTCATCTTGAAAGAACAATGAAGTGTAATTATGATGGAAAATTGCCAACTAATCAATAAGGTATGAAAAAAGTAAATACCTTAAGGTTATTTTTTTTTACTACTGTCATGGTCCATTGTCCTCATATTATTAGAGAAATCTTTGTGGGTGAATTAAACTAACCTCCAGTGTGCCCAGTTGTTGAATTTTTAATTGGCATAGGAGAGTCAAATGATTTGTCAGGATCATACAGTGAGTTAGTAGCAGAACTAAGAATCGGAGACTGGTCACTTGGCTCTTTCTAATGTATAGTCAGAACTATAAACTGGAAAATGGGACTGTTTTAGTCAGCCAAAGGGGTGCCTTTTGAAATATACCAACAATTGGTCAGTCTTTATAAAGGGTATTTATTTAGGGTAGAAGCTTACAGTTACCAGGCCACAAAGCATAAATTTCTTCCCTCACTAAAGTCCACGTGTTGGAGCAAGACAGCTGCCAACCTCTCCAGGGTTCAGGCTTCTGGGTTCCTCTGTTCCCGGGGCTGCGTTTCTCTCCAGGCTTAGCTTCTGTTCCTTCCACAAGTTCAGCTGTAGACCATGAGGCTCTCTATGCTTTGCAGTCTCTCCACAAGGCCAGCTGTAGACTATCGGGCAAACGGCTCACTCCAACATCAGTACTCCATCTCAAAAATCTGCTTCTCCAAATCTGCTGCCTTGCTTTTTACGCTTGAGACCACACCAACCAAGGGGTGGGGCTCAACGCCCTACTAACGTGGCCCAGTTAATGCCCTACAGCCCAGTCAATGCCCTAATCATAACCCAATCATACCCAAATGAACAGATCAGTTTACAAGCATGATCCAATTTATATTTTTGGAATTCATAATTACATAAAACTGTCAAACCATTACAGGGACCCTTTTATATAACTTGGGTGTTGGTATGCCAGACTAATATCCACCTTAAAAGCTAAGATATACTCACTTTTATTGTAAGTAATAGGTGTCTTAGGTAGAACATTATTTAACCCTCACCATATTGGAATTCATGTAATAAAAAGCTATTCATTAACAAAATTACTGTGCAAAGATTTCCAGGGCTTCACTGCTATTCTAAAAGGAATGTCTTAAAGACAGAATATCCATATCCATCTAACTGACCTCTATTCTATTGTGTAATCACTTGCAATAGAAATATATACTCAGAACTAACCCTTGTCTTTTAACATTGCAAGGCTGTTATGTTAACTTGAACTAGATTCCAATGCTCTGTAGCAATTCTAGAAGCAGCTTCAGAACAATGACTTCTTCCATATTCCCCATACTCCCATACTCATAAATATCAAATATTTAAAATTGTTTTTATATCGTGTCATTATGTTGACTTCTAAAATCTTACCATTCAACAGCAATATCCAACGGGACCTACTGAAGGGAAGATGGGAGCTTGATGACCTCATGGTCATTGTCATCCTTTTCTTTGTATGAAATGTAGCTTTTTAAATTGTTGTTGGCACTAAAAATGAACACTAATCACATCTTTATATGAGACCAACTCTAGGCGTGATGATCTTTTCCTTTTTTTTCCTTAAAATGTTCCTTTGCTGATGCTGTGACTGAAACAAAATCTTTAGCATTAAAAGAAAAGAGCTAGCAAGAGCAGTGACTATGTAAACACCACTTCAGTCAGACTCTGATACCAAATACAGCACTTTATTAGATGCTTCTAGCCCGGGCCTCAGAGTGTCCCACACAGTTAATCTCTAAGTCCTGCATATCAATCACACCTCTTTCACATACCTGGCCTGAAGCCTTAATGGAATTCCTCATCATTATTTTAGTGATAGCTTACTTCCTCTGTTTTTCCAATTGGCTTCTCATTGTGCCAACTTATTCAAGGAACATTTTCTTACCTAAGCAACATTGTAATGTTGTAATATATGCTGACAGTTCATTTATACAATCCTTCTTGTTCCAAGTGTTTTTATGTCCAATTACTGAAATTTAATCATCAGAAGAGATTGAATTTTCTCTAGATCATGCAGCTTTGCTTAAATGTTAAGTTAATAGTACATTACTGAAATATAAGATTTCATAGGCTTAAAAATTCAATATCAAGAAAATTCATTAAGCTTTGAACTGATCACCTTTGAAATCATAGGTAAGAGCTGCATAAATGGTCACAAATAAATCATGTGTTTCAAGAGAAATTAATTTGAAATGATAACAAACCACAGAAATGATTGCTCATGATTGTCCAGGCAATTTGTGAGGGCTTTTTGTTTTAATGATTTCTTTGAGTTCAGCATCTTGTGGACATGCTTTTTGGTTTTATTTTACAGCCTCGCCTCTCTTTAATGTTATGTTGTTAAAATTTCTTCAAGCTGAGTGATTCTTTTTAATCTTTTATCAGCATGTTGAAAATACTTTTTCTATAACTCCATTTTTAAGCTACTAGAAATAGAGACCGGAGAGGAAAGACCAACTACTCTTTATCACCTACAATGTCTCTCATTTATGCTTTCAAATTCTTTTGTTGACCACTGATTACTCTGTGTATGGGACTTTTCTTTCCTTGTATAGGGCACAAAGCAAATAGTAAATGTTATTTTTGGTTCTGATACAAGGAAATTATAGGAGGTATGGGAGCTCTGTTACCCATTCTTCGTAGAGGTAGCTGTCACAGTTGGCTAAATAGCATACATTAATCTACACCTGAACCTTGCTTTGTTACACAGTAGTTGATCCTAACTTCTTCATGTGATTCTGCAAATGAACTTCTTAATTTTTATTTAATGAGTGGTTTGAATCAATTAACAAACGGTATATAAAAGGATTACAATCCCCATTTCTTGCTCTTTGATAGACTAGCTATGCCATGATTAGTTATTCTTGAGTTCTCTGGCTATAAAAAAAATATTTTAAATAGCATATATGATTTGTAACCTGAGTAAGAGACTTCTATTGAAAATAAAATGAAGTACATTTAATACAGATATGTTGCCAATTTTAAATAAAAGCTAGTATATTGAAATGATTTTCATTGCTGTTGCTTGAAAGTTCTTTTTTTTAGATCACAAGTTTATTTCTTTCCTCTGTTCTTTATTTTTTGAAGTTATAGAGTAGTCATGGTGGCCCTAGTGGGAATTCTCTAGGATTTGGGGTCAGGGAATTTTCTCCCAGCTCTGCTACAGACTCCCTAACATTGTGACCACAGGCAAGTTCCTCTACTTCTCTGTGAACAAGGAGTCTGATTCCCACCTGACAGGAATAGTGGGGATTAAGTAAGATAGAAAACAAGCCCGGGGCAGTGGCCACACCTGATAGAAGCTTAAAAATGGGCTAGGCCGGGAAGAGGATGTAGCTCAAGTGGTTGAGTGTCTGCTTCTCGTGTAAGAGGTCCTGGGTTCGATCCCCAGTCCCTCCTTAAAAAAAAAAAAAAATGGACTAGGCCACCAGTGGAAGCAAAAAAGAAGCTTTCCAGGTATAAAAGTAAATTTAAATAAAAGGAAAAAGAATCCCACCTGTGTGGAATGGCACTCAAAAAAGATGTATATATACAGATGAACTGCACAGTAGGGAAGCTTTACTCAGAAGATGGCCCACCTACTGTACTAGACCTAAAGGAAAACAAAAAGTTCTACCCTATAGAGTTGTTTTAAGAGGAGGGAGTTTTTGAGTCATAACCAACTCTGATTCATCCCTAAGACTCAGTAGTCGCATGCCGTGAAAATTCATTATAATGTTTCCATAAGCAGTATTTCCTACCTTTATAAACCACAGCTAACAATTCAAAGCAATGCATGCTTCCCCCTATTCTTGAAATCCAATCCTATTTCAAAGAAATTTTAGTTCTTTGTATAGTTATTTAGTCTATTACACTTTAATCAGGAGTCTGATTATAAAACTACCTAATATAAAAATGGGCCTTTGGTTGGGACATTATATAATTGTGGGGTTGTAGAAATACCCTTATAGCTTGAGAAAGTTGTAGTTTTGTTCACCCTCAGGCATAGGAAAGTATTTCTTGGCTTATTTTGATACAAATACTTATTCCTAGAATCACAAAGCTAGAAGGGACTCTAGGCAGTGACTCAAACTTTAACATCAACATTGGTTCACTTATGAGAACACAGATTTGTAGGTCCCATCCCCAGGAATTCTGATTCAGTAAATCTGGGATGGAGTCTGAAAATTTGCGTTTCTAACAAGCTCCCACATGATGCTACTGCCGACAGTCTGGAAAATCACCCTGAATAGTACTGCTCTAGGGCCTTTTTTTCCAACCATGCAGAACTTTATAATGCATTTGTATTATGATTTTTGTCATATTTTTCATAGACATGGTTATCTGTTCTATATACATGGAATAGATATCTGTATATCCAACACAGAGATAGTCTAAGAAAATCAAAAGAAAGCTGGAATGGCTATATTAACATGAGATAAAGTAGATTTCAGAGCAAAGAATAATACCAGGGATAAAGAAGGTTATTTCATAAAGATAAAGAGACCAATTCATCAATAGAACATAATTCTAAATGTTTATGTACATAAGAACAGAACTTCAAAATACTTGAAGGAAAAACTGAAAGAATTGTGAGAAGAAATAGACAAATCCATAATTATTGTCAGAGATTTCAACACCCTTTACATAATAATTGAGAGAAAAAAGTAGACAGAAAATCAGTAAAGATATAGAAGACTTGAACACTATCGACCAACTTGACCCAGTTGATATCAATAGAAGACTCCACCCAGCAGTAGCATTGTACCCATTCTTTTCAAGTGTACATGGAACATTTATCTAGACAGCCCGTATTTGGGGCCATAAAACAAGTCTTAATAAAATTAAAAGGTTTCAAGTCATTCAAAGTATGTTCTTTGCCACATTGGAATTGAACTAGAAATCAATAACAGAATAATATCTGGAAAATCCCCAGTATTTGTAAACTAGAAAGCATAGTTCTAAATAACCAATGGGCCAGAAGAAATCATAAGGGAAATTAGACCATATTTTGAGTTGAATGAAAATGAAAATACAACTTGTCAAAATGTGTAAGCATAGCTATAGCAGTACTTGTAGGGGAATTTATAGCACTAAATGCCTATATTCTAAAAGAAAAAAGGGCTCAAATCAGTGGCCTCAACTTCTACCTCAAGAAACTGAAAGGAAGGAAGGAAGGAAGGAAGGGAGGGAGGGAGGGAGGGAGGGAGGGAGGAAGGAAGGAAAATGAAACCCAGGGTAAGCAGGAGAAGGGGAATAATAAAGATCACAGCAGAAATTAGAAAATCAATGAAATGAAAACCTGCCCCTCCATCCAATAATGACAATATTGCTCTTCTCTTAGACGGCTAGAATTGTGCTTGCTGGCTTGCTGTGCAGTTTCCAAAACGAAAACTGTTATTTAGATGGTAAAATGTAGATGGCAAAGTTATAAAGAAAAACACAGGAATGATCAATCCAAAAACAAGATAGTTGTTACCACTCATAGGAAGAGAGAGGGGGGCAATTGGGGAGTGGAATTATAGGGACTTCCAACGTTCTAGTGACATTCTCTTTCTTAAGGTGGGAGGTGGGAGCATGGATATTTGTTTAGTTTTATAAGACTGTATTATTTTGTGCGTACAATGCATTTATACTTCTATGAGAAAACCTTTTAAAAATATTTTAATTATTTGAATGACATCACAGTAAATGTAGCTGCAAATATGACATACTCTTAAATTAATGACAGCTTGACTTCCAGTATCACATTCAACTTCT
This sequence comes from Chaetophractus vellerosus, assembly GCA_004027955.1. Classification (NCBI taxonomy): domain Eukaryota; kingdom Metazoa; phylum Chordata; class Mammalia; order Cingulata; family Chlamyphoridae; genus Chaetophractus; species Chaetophractus vellerosus. The sequence continues at coordinate 6,871 of PVKH010013964.1, forward strand.
TCCTGCACCTTATTATGCTTCATAATTTATTGGATAATTGTTTTATTCCTCCATCTGTAAGCCAGATTGCTCAGCCTCCCTTTGTTATCCACACTTCCACTTTGGTTCACACAGATTTTGTGTTGCTTTGGTAACAAAAGGGTTCTTAAAGTAAACCAGTTCCTCTCATAAGCATTACCTGTAATAAATTGAAAATGCTTTAAAATAGAGCTCCTGGATGTAGCCCTCTCATGGCTACATTTAGTTCTAAGTTTTCCATTTGGGTTTTTTTAAAATCACGGATTGGCTCCTCTTTTCTCTAAGCATCTTGTGCATGCCATATTTCTGAATGCTGACTAATAGTCTTATATTCACAACAAAATTAGGCATTCCCTCCTTTGCGTCATCACCAAACCACACACATATTTATATTTATGTACTTATTAGACTTCTTTTGAAATTTGTTTACTTATCTATGTCTCTCATTAGGTTGTGAGCCCCTTGAGAGCAAAGATCATGCCTTATTCCATATCTTTATATCTTCATTGCGAACTCTCATGTATTATATATTGAATAAATAAGGAATAAAGTACTTCCAGCAGAGGGAAACAGCCTGAACAAATCCACAGAGGCATAAAGAAGACGTTCAGGGAATGGGAGGCTATTCCAACATAGCCAGAACCCTGAGGATATTGGGGGTGGGAAAGGGTGGTAAGAGACAAGGCTAGAAAAATAACTTGGAGTAGATTGTAATCTTTGACTTCCAGTTTTAGGAAAGCAAGCTCTCTTCTGTACACTAGTGAACAATGGAAGTTTTCTAAGTAAGCCATGACATGTGGACCTGGGTTTTAGAAAACTAACTGTCACTGTTTGTGTGTTAGTTCCAATGGAGGATAGAGAGGTCAGAGACAGGGAAACCAGTAAGGAAGCTAACTGGAGAAGTAGACTCTGTGCAATACTTTGTTTTGTTTTGTATTTCCTGAAGCCATTCACTTTGTGTCTGTGTTCCTGCAGGTATTTTGAAAGAGATATAATGTGTCTAAAACTTTTCAGAAACTTTGGTGTAAGACATTTTATTTCAAATACACACAGTAAAGTGTCCTTATTGTTTAAACTGAATATATTCATATTGGATCATATCCTACTCAAAGTTTTGATAACTGTCATTAATTATAAATTTAATTACAAATTAAAACTGTTTAAGACTAGTTTTAAAAAATGCTTGTTTAACCCATTTCTCTGCTGTATCTGTAATTTTCTTTTTCATATCAAATATTCATTTTCACATAACCTAAAATGCAGCACAGCAAGTTTAAAAGCTTTCCCCCCATTTTGTCTTGGTGTGTGTGTGTGTGTGTGCACGTGCATGTTGTAGTTAAAGAAGATAAGGCAGAGTGGGAAGGATACAGGAAGCCAGAACTTTTGAAAGAACAGCTGGAGGAATCCCAGCCTCATGCTGTGAAGTGCAGGCTCCTTGGTAAGGTTCCTGTTATCCTCAATTTAACTTTCAAGGGAACTGTTCTATAAACTGTCCCAGAAAAACAAAAATTAGTATATAAAATTCAAGCAAACAATTTTTTAAAATACAAAAACAGTTGGGGAAATTTGAGCACTGATTGATGTTTGATAGTATCAAGAAATCATTAACTTCTTTTAGGTATGATAATGGTGTTGTGATTATGTTTTTCAAAAGAACCCTTATCTTTTGGCTATTCATACGAAAACATTTACCAATGAAGCGATATTGTGTTTGGGTTTTGCTTTAAATTAATGCAGGGGTTGCAGGAAGGGATGAGGGTACAGATGAAAGAAGATTGGCTAGGAGTTGATCATCATTGAAGCCAGAGGATGGATTCATGGGCGTTCATTATACTATTCTCTGCTTTGTGTATGTTTGAAAATTTTAAATAATAATTACTTTTAGAAAAAGAAAGAAACAAGATTCGGGGAACTGATTCAAACTACCCAAATTCATGCGTCTTTGATTAATAATCAAGAATGCAGCCATCCATCAATTTCAACCATCTATCTTTATCTATCTATCTATCTATCTATCTATCTATCTATCTATCCATCTACCTAAGTCTATCTACCTTCCTATCTACATGGTTTGCCTTATTTCAAAAAATGATTTAAAGTGATTTTTCAAAAATTTCAGTGAAATTATATGAAGCGAAGGAATTGAGGCAAAGGCTTAAAACTAAGATACAAGTGAAGCATACAAAATGATTGTGATGAGATTCTGTACATGTAGTAGAGCTTCATCCTGAATTTGCCCATTAGCTTCTTGACAGACCTTGTAAAACAAAGAACCTGATCAGTTTTGTGATCATTGCATCATCCAGTAAATCTAACTATCAGGTGAATTGAAATACACCCATGTAAGTAGTTTGTATTACCATATCTTGAGATTTATTGAGGATGTATGGGAAAGTGGATAAAGAAAAACTAATCTTTTTAGAGCATCTAGTATGTGTCAGGCAATGTGCTAGATGCTGACATGCATTGTCTTTAAACTTTACAACCTTGCCATGTTAATGATGATTCTTATTTGCATATGCTTTAGAAGAGCTCTTTATTTTAACTTGTCCCCCAATTCTAGGGACTTGCAGATCCTTTGTGTAATTGCCATATTTCCTTACTCAAAAGATATATGTAGATTTCTAACACTAGTACCAAATTACAGTGCTAAATTTTAGCATCAGACAAAAGATACTTATCATGATTGATTTGTAAATGATTACTAATAAATTTTTTTCTATAAAGTTATCCAAATTGTGCTTATTCTCCATATTTTCAACTTTGTATCTCAACATGTCCTGACACCCAAACTGCATTTGCGCAGGTGTTCCTTGTCTCAGAGAAGGGCCTCAAGACCCATCCAGCGTGGCACAAACCTAGGCCACCCAAGTTGCATTCCTGACACCTTCCTCACCTGAGCCTTGTCCTCCTCTGTACCCTGGAATTCACCTGCAGACCACCTCCCCATCCTCACCAGCCCCACACTGCCCCTTGTAGCCCAACTGGTGCAACTGTTCTTGTTATGCCCAGTCCCCCTATCCCATCCCTTCTGCGCAGCAGCCAAGGTAGTCGGTGCTCTTCTGACAATAGATGTTCTTGAATAAGAATATAAAATAGCCCACACAGCTCCCATTGGTAGAAGTAAACATAATTTCTGTTATGAGTATTAGTATTATTTTAAAGGATACTTGTTAACTTCTGAGTTCCTCAACTGTTGTTAGTCAATAATTGTTCAGGAGCACATAGTTTCTTGGCTCTGTTCTATAAAATGATTGAATATCACAATGAATTAAACTTTTAGAGTTGTCACATTGTAACTTAATTTCATATCGCCCCTTTTTAGTTGGTCATAATTCTGTGAATTAATAAAATGGAAGTCAGAAGGCTAGAACAAAAAGTGAATTGGTTTAGGAATTTAGGGAATCTGAATCCTACTCCATATTCTGCTTTCAACTCGACCTTGGGCATTATCATTTAACCTCTTTGGGTATCAGCATCCTGATCTATAAAATATGTGGGTTTAAATGGTAGCATGATAGTTTTCAAAGGGATCTTCTATGATTCTAAGTTAGCATTAAATAAGACCCTGATCATATATCAGTGAGAAAACTTTGTCAATTTAACTACATTTTATAGAGGATTTTTATTCATTTTTTTCTAGATATTTTTCAAATAGAAGATATGATATCACCAAGCTTTTTAAGAAATCCCCAAAGTGGAACACAATCCAAATTACCATATCATGCATTGAAAATGATTTTCAGTAAGAGTAAAAATACTTATTTATATGTTCTGTGTCCCGGCTACTAAGTCTCAGAAGGAAACTGAGTTTCTGTTTATCAGTTGCATCCTCATCTATGGGAAGTAGGAAGCTTAAAAACAGGTGGTATCAGAGCACCTGTCAGCAAATCTAGTCGAATCCTGCCAATTTAGGAGGCTGACCCATTTTTTAAAAAACTTGTTATTGAAGTACAATACACAGTCAGAAAAATGTACATATCATAAGTGTATACTTAGTGAATTTTCACAAACTGAACATATCTGTGGAACCAGGTATCCTGATCAAGAAACACCCCAAAAGTCCCTCCTTATACTCCCTTCCAGGCATTGTGCCCTTCCCCAGAGGTCCCCACTCTCCTGCTTCCAACAGCATAAAAGAGTTTTGCTTGTTTTTGTATTTAGCATAAGTAGACTCTTATTATAAATACTCTCATTTCTGGTTTCTTTCAATCAATATTGTATTTGTATATAGTATTGAGTGTGGTTGCAGATCATTCTCATTGTTGTATAATATCCCATTATGTGACTGTCCCACGATTTATTTATCCTTTCCAGGTTTTGGCTATTATGAATAATGATGTTTTGTATATTCTTATTTGTATCTTTTGGTGAACAAATGTTAGGGAGACTGATAATGTCTTTTAATGTAGCCTTTTGTGTTACTTTGGCATGTAGATTACCCATCTGTTGGAAGATCTAGTGGAAATTAACTTTATAAGCCTCAAAAGAAATGGATTGGTTTAAGGTCATACCAGCCTAATTTTTTCTTCTTCTTCCCCAACAAGCACACCCATTAAGATGGGAGATGAACAGAACACACCAGGTGGGACCGATAGAACCAAGTTGTGAAACACCCAATTCTAAACAATACTTAGAGATAAGTAGTGTTTTCTTTTTGTTTGTTGTTTGTTAATCGACAAGCAGTTTGTGGTTAGAAAGTGCTAAAGGTCTTCACAGTCTTTAAATAAGGTAAATATAGTGTTTTAGATTCACCAAACGTTTCTTATGCTCTTTCTTCACATTATCATAAGTTGACAGTTATTAGATCTTGAAATAACCAATGCCTCCAACTCAGTCATCCAACAACTTTGAGTGATATTTTATAAGACAGTCTCCTTTTTACTATCCTAAAATCTGCCGTGCTGATGTGTGTTGGCAGTGGTTCCAAGGGGGAAATGCCTGCAGGCTCCAGGGACTTGATAGAGGCCTAACTACTTTCAAACACTCCTCTTCAAACTCCTTAGGGTTGTTTTATGTTTTGATTTGTTGTTGTTGTTGTTGTTTTTTACCATTCAGACCACATGCCACAATAAATTTTTATAGGATTTATAGTTCACAAGTCACTCTTAAAGACAATATTTCATTTGATTGTCTTAGCGACCCTCTGCGGTGGGTAGGAAAAGTTCCATGGGTCCCAGAGTGTATAAAAATGTTACATTATAATTTGTTAAATGCCATATACTTCTCATCAATCTTACTATGGATTATTTATTATTTTTGTAACTGGACCTTTCCAAATTCCCTCCATCTCCCTTCTTCTCACAGTGCTTCTCTTCATTTTCCCCTGGTTCTGCCATGACATCCATGGAGTGAGGGCGAGGCAGCTAGTAGACACTGCACTAAGCTTTCTCGTGCTTGGAGCTCCTCTGATCCACCTTCTAATTTTACTTTTTAGCCAGTAAGCACTTAATCCTTTTGATGGTGTCATAGTAGAAGGTGTTAGATTAGGCAGTAACTTGTCATATGGCGTCACTGGCAAATCCAAGTGTCTGGCTGTTTCTCTGTTGAGGTCACAAGGCGACACGAAGCTGAAGGTCCTCCAGGGGGAGAGGGTGCTTGGTTCCTCACACAGTTCCTCTTACCTCCTTGCACATCCATATATCTGTGGTCTGCAAAAAATGTCCAGTATGTGCACTGCTTGGTCTTGAGGCCTGTGGATTTCTGCCCCATATTCGAACCATGGGACTTAGACCACATACTCTTGGATGGGATTCTTTTAAAAAACCATATTGCACAGCCATTCTGCTGCCTTTTGATGTATGGATGTTCTACCATCTGATTATCCTATATTCTTTTTTTTCCCCACAGAAATATTTGATCTGGGATTCTCAGAGTTGTAAACATTTTCCCCAGTATGCAGCTTTAAGTATTCCAAAGAGCAAGTATTCTCATTTAGACTGTACCATACAGAGAGCAGCATTAGTGACAATCACCTCCACCCAATTTAAGCCCTCGCAACCTGAGCCGAGGACTTTCTTACCATCCTCACCGACCAATTCCTTGGACAGCCAGCACTGTCAATAGTATAATTCACTATTGTTTGAAGAGTGCCAGTTTTATATAAGTACTTCTTCTTCCATCACACTATCATTCACCTTGGATATTACAAACTAAGTAGAATATCTTTTTTTTTTTAATAAGTTAAAATTGGAAGATGATTCTATAGTATATTGTTTCCTTTTTTAAAAACTTGCTGCTGAGTCATTTCCCCTTCATAACTGAGCTAGTTTTTACCAATACCTTTAATTACATCAGTTCTTTTTAATAAAGCTCATTTTTATTGACTTGCTCTCTACTTAATGAATTCTTCTTGGTGAAACATGAGCTTACTGACACAGCGTATAAAACGTCCCCATATTATTCAGGTGTACCTCAGAGATATTGAGGGTTTGATACCAGACAGCTACAAGAAAGCAACACACTTGGTTTCCCAATGCATATAAAAGTTATGTTTACTCCATACTGTAGTCTATTAAGTGTGCAATAACATTATGTCTAAAAAATGTGCATATCTTAATTAAAATGTGACACAGAGACCTGAAGTAAACACATGCTGTTGGAAGAATCGCATTGCTAGGCTTGCTTGATACAGGGTTGCCACAAAGCTTCAATTTGTAAAAAACACAGTATCTAAAGCAAAATAAAACAAGGTATGCCTGTATCTGAAGGTGGGTTGCATTTTGCTGTATTCTTTTTTTTTTTTTTGGTTACATATCCGCCCCCCCTTTCTGCTTGCTCTTGCTGTGTATCCATTCTTCTGTGTTTTTTCTATGTCTGCTTCTTGTCTCCTCCCGTCTTTGCGGCGACGCGCCGAGTCAGCCCTCCATGGAGGCGGCTCGCTCCATTCGTGGGTGGCTCCATTCTGCTTTCACAGGCGGCTCCGCTCCATGTTTTGCGGGCAGCAGTGCTCCATGTTTTGCGGGCAGCAGTGCTCCATGTTTTGCGGGCTGCCTGGCTTCTGTGCTTTGCAGATGGCAGCTCCGTGTTTCAGGGGTGACTTTGCCATGCCCGTGGGGGCTCCGCCCTGCCCGTGGCGGCTTTTTGCCTTGCCCACGGTGGCTCTGCCCCACCCACGGAGGCTTGCCTTTCTCAAGGCCGTCTGCCCGCTCGGAGAGGTCCCCGGGAACCGAACTCAGGGCCTCCCATGTGGTACCCCAGCGCACTCTTTATCCACTGAGCTGTCTAGCCAACCCCATTGCTATATTCTTATATTATAAGTACAGTAGTGTCTGTTTCTTGTGGGGTTTTTTTTGTTTGTTTGTTTATTTTTTTTAATGCTAAACCAAATCAACTGAAATACTTAACTGTATTACTTGGCTTTAACTTACCTTATGAGGTAGGATTCTTAAAAGCCTTTACAGTTCCTAAGATGACAAAGGCAAAATGAATAAACCTTTTTCTAATAGCTGGTCCATTTAGTGATAAAGCAGATGTGGCTTCTTGGCCAATCTACTATCATTTACATTTGGGGGCAGGCCATTTATCCTCTCTGTCCCTTTGTTTTTCTCCCTGTAAAAGGGGATAAATGATTTTTTTCCCACCTCACCTTAAAGGGGCACTATAAGGAGAGCTAATCAATTGTTAATTCAACTGATATTTATTGTATATCTACCATGGAACAGATAAAGTCCTTGAGTCTGGAGAATCAAAGATTAGAAGGCAGGGCTCCTGCCTTTGAGTCCACTGGAGGAGATAGACTTGAAACAGAAAGTTCCAATTTATGGAGTTGCTAAAAGACAAGTGTGCATGTGCTATGGCCATATAGGAGAATGGTGCTTAGCTCAGCCTGGGTGATCAGAAAAGGCTTCCTGAAGAGTTTATACCTGAAGCTTGAAAGAAAAACTAAGGAGAACGAGAGAAAGGGCATTTCAGGCAGGGGAGACTGCATTAACATAGATTTGACACAAGAAACAAGATGGTGGGGAGGGCAGAGGATGGGCCTAGTGTTGTGGCCAAGAGCCAGGCCAAGACTGTGAGCCTCTTGAGGGCAGGAATCATGTCACAATCACTGTTGTATCTCTGGCCTCTAGCAAAGTGCCTGGCTTCAAGGGAGGTGCTCCATAAATGTTTGCTAACTCTCAAATGAGTGGAGGGCTTATAGGAGAAAGGAACCACACAAATACTTAGAATACAAAGTAGAAACTGGTGAGTGCTATGAGGGAGAGACAGATAAACTGTTAGGGATTCCAGTGAAGGGAAAGATTAGGTGGGAGAGTGACAGGGGGAAAGACGGGGATGGCTCCTTGGAGAAGAAGCCTTTGAAATAGGCCTTCAAGGGTGAATGGTAAGATTTATCAGAGTGGCTTCTCTTTATTTCTCTTCCGTGTCACATTCTTCCATTCAGCAACCTCTTGACACTGGCTTAAGTTTCCCTCCACCCCCTTTTCTTCCTGGCTTCCTTCCTGGATTATTTCTTTCATCCTGCCTAGAAACCCTTCATCCTCTCTAATAAGCCAGGGGGTAGGAAGGCATTGCTCAAGCCCTTTCACCTCTCCTGGAGAGGAATTTTATTACAAAGCCTAGAGAAATAATAGCTGGCGAAATGATGTTTTTAAAGACCCAGAACTCCAGTGAAAAGAAGGAAGAACTCCCATTTTTTAGCCACATTAAAATAAATAGAACATACTAACAATAATATCATTTGGTAAATTCATGAGTCTGAATTGAGCAGTGTATTTTGTTTTAAAGTAATGGGCATCCAGATTCCTGAAATCAACAGGTATACTGTTCTAAAATGCAAGAATGCATCCCTGGTGTTGGATGAATTAGGAGATAAAGATGAGAGGATTTGGGTACAACCATGTACTGCTTTAAACCCAGTGATGAACAAACAGACAGCGATAGAGTGAAAAGGCAAAAAGGGAAAGGGGATACTAAGTCGCATTTTGGTATAATTAAGTAATACATGTACACACAGATGCATGGGCACATGCACATCTTTACAGTGGTTACAACTAAGGCAAGCCTATGACAGATATACAGAGTTATTGGTGTTCAATGACAGTTACCAAAAGTTCCAAGTGGTCATACCCAGGGAAGATTAGGAGAAGAATTTTTAACCATTTGTCTTATAAAAGCAGAGAGGAAAGTTAATCACCCCAAACTGAACAAAATTATCTGCAGCCATCCACGCTTAATTTGAAAGAGATGAAGAAATAATTAGGAAATAAAAATAAATGAGGGGGAGCGGATATGGCTCAAGCACTTGAGCAACTGCTTCCCACACGGGAGGTCCCAGGTTTGGTTCCTGGTGCCTCCTAAAAACAAAACAAAACAAAAAACACAAACAACAAGCAAACAAATGAAAACACCAACTCAGGATTGCTGATGTGCCTCAGTAGTTGAACGCTGGCTTCCCATATATGAGGTCCTGGGCTCAATACCAGGCCCGGGCACCTTAAAAAAAAAAAAAAAAAAAAAAATGAGGCACTCTGATACTCTGATGCCTCTACTAACAAAGAACATGGGTCAACACATTTTCTAGTCAAAAACATTGATAATAATGTAGAAATTAAATATGGAGAATGGGCTATATTCTGGGATGTCATAAAGGAACTGTGGGGGAAATGCCATTAAATACTTAATGAAGTAATACCAGAAATGCTGGAAAACACAACATGTGCATCCAAAAAGAAATTGAAATGTCTGTCATGCTGTTAAATGACTGAACATTGGCTAGGACAGGGCAGTACGTGCAGAGGGCAGGGCCTCACTGGCTGAAGTGGGGGT
>PVKH010013965.1:0-16662 GCA_004027955.1 Chaetophractus vellerosus
ACTTTAGTTATGTGACCCCATTACAATCCCCATCCTGATGACGAGGAGTCAGAAGACTGACTCCCCAGAAGAAGAGGTGGGAATGTTATGGAAAATTACTTAGGTCACCACCCCTGGTACAGATCCAGGAACAATCCCGAGTAGCATGAGAAAAGTTATGCTTGATTAATGAAACTAAAATAGGAAGAAACTGTTCCAGCTTGTAGCTAACCACAAATATCCGCTTCTGTACACCTGGTGCCTGCTTGCTAAGCTTAGGGTAATTCGAGGAAAACAAGGAAAGGAAAGAAAAACAGCCCCCTGAATGGTGCATTGTCTTAAACTTGGTTTCTGTAAAGTGAGTATAAAAAGGAACTTAAACCCTGATCCGAAGCAGGAGCAGGGTCTCTCACCACATCAGAAGGTATTGAGCCTGGCCCCTTGAATAAAGGTTCTAAAAACTCTCTTCACTGGATGCCAAGTCTTACGTTAACTTGAAGTGTTCAGAGCACTTCGGTAACCATTTCCCCAAACAAGGCTGCAAGTCCTTAGGTTAGATTCAATCTCATCATTGATATGCTTCAACTTAAATACCATGACATAAAACTGTAATAACTTGTCATATGGTAAGGGGATGTAGCTGTTTGATATAATTATGAATTCCAAAAATAGATATTGAGTCATGCTTATAAACTGATCTGTTCATCTGGGCATGATTAGGTTATGATTAGGGAGTTAACTGGGCCATGTCAATAGGGCATTAACTGGGCCACATCAGTAGGGCATTGAGCCCCAACCCTCAGTGGGTGTGGTCTCAAGTATAAAAGGCAAAGCAAAAGACAGAGGGAGCAGATTTGAGAAGCAGTTTTTGAGAAGCAGTTCTGATGTTCGAGAGAATGCCCCAGGAGAAGAGAAGTGAACAGTTCACCTGAAAGTCCACAGTTGACCTTGTGGAGCAAGTGGAGGAGCTAAGCCTGGAGAGAAATGCAGCCCCAGGAAGAGAGGAACTCAAGGAGCCTGAACACTGGCCAACGTCTGCAACTATCTTGCTCCAAAATGTGGCAATGGACTTTGGTGAGGGAAGAAACATATGCTTTATGGTCTGGTAACTGTAAGCTTCTACCCCAAATAATTACCCTTTATAAAAACCAAACAATTCTTGGTATAATGCAAAGGCACCCCTTTGGCTGACTAATACAGGGGATAAGAGAGGGAAAAATATATTTACTTTATGTATATATTCAAATGTATTCATTAAAAACAAGGAAAAACATTCATTACCATTATCATCCTCATTTTTGCAACTCTCCAGGTGGTTGTAGGCTTTGTACCTCTTTTTATAGTTCTTGTAAAGGTCAGATGAAACTTCACCTTAGAATGGATATCTTCGAATGCCCAACACTATTAGATGACCAGAAATTTTACTAAGTAGAAATTTTGTTGAATTTATCTTCCATGCTCTGACATACTTTAGCAATGAGTGTTGAGTAGTAGACCTACTTCGTGCTCACTAGGTCTAAGGAGCATAATATATCAATATAATGGACCAGTGTGATGTCTTGTGGAAGGAAAAGAAAATGAAGCTATTGCAGACTAGATTATACCATGGAGATTGAGAGTTGATATATCCCTGAGTCAGGAGTGTACAAGCATATTGCTGGTCTTGACAGCTAAACAAAAAAGGTTGGACTGGTGTTTATTAACAGGTATTGAGAAAGAAGAGTATTTGCAAATCAATAGCTTCATTCCATGCACTTGTGAAGGTCTTGATTTTTCAAGCAATCATGTCACATCTGGAATATCAGCTTTGATTAGAGTCACCACCCAACGAAGGTTATGATAATCTATGTCATCCTCCAAGATCCCTCTGTTTTCTATAGAGGCCAAATGGTCACTATTCCTGCATCATTCAAGTCCTTGATAGTGGCACTAATATCCCTCTAGGAATGTGGTATTTCTTTTGGTTTAATATTTTGCAAGATGGAAAAAATTTAGTGGTTTCCACTGGGCATCTCTTACCATAGTAGTCCCCACTCCACACATCATGGAATCAATAGGAGATTTTGTCAGGTGCTGAGTATGTCTATTCCAATTATGCATTCTGGAACTCAGGAAAAATAAGAATGGGAACAGAGACACACTGGTCCCACTATGAGACAAACCTGACCTGAAACTCCATTGATCCCATGAAATCCATAGGTGCCTACTCTGACTGGTTGACTACAATGGCAATTTGTGTCTCCAGGAATCAATGTAAGTACAGAGCTAGTTTCCAATAATCTCCTAAATGTCTGAGCATTTCAATTCCCAAATGACACCCTTGTAAAAACCATATGTACCTTTAGAAAGGCTGTGAGAAAAATTAACAGTGGGAATTTCCTTCCCTATGGCATGTTAGTGTAGAAGGGTCCTTCCCAAAGGGACATGGACTTCCATTCATTCAAAATACTTTGGGTCTTTAAACTGTCTCAAATCTGGGAATTGATTGAGGGTCCATGACTCTGTTTTTTTGTTATTATTGTTGTTATTCAAGTTAGACTTTTCTTCACTTGAATTAGACCTCTTATCCTTACACAGATCAAATAATACATTAGCAGAATGTCCATCTATTTAAATTCTAGGTACCTTATAATTAATAGCCACCACCATAGGTCTCTGTGAGTCAGACTATACTGACTTCTACTTTGGCTCTACTCTCCATTGTATTTGGTGATTAAGTGCCCACACTTGGCTCCTGCCAACAGAGGAACTGATCATTACCATTGTTTTTAAGGATCCCAAGTTCAGTGGCAGCAGTTTCTACAGTAATCTGATCTACAAAACAGAGTGACCACACAACCCTTCAGACAGATGGAGCTGTTCTAACAAATGTATTCTTTACGGTTGTGGTGAAATTTGTATCATCTGGACAAACATGTGGATCTCTTTATATAAGGACAATACTCCATCTTAAAATGGAAGTAGTATAGAAGAGATCAACTAATACAGGCCTTGAAGTCCCAAGTAAGTTACAGGAGGAAGTAACTCAAATTCACATATCCCCTACTACCACCATATTGTCTCTCTTTTGAGCCACACCTATGTCCTCTTGGAGAGTTTCCTATGATTATTGCACTGAAGGAGGTAAACTTGGGCCTTATTACAGACAATATTAGATGATATGCAGGCACCATACAAGCCTGGACAGATGCAGCACTACATCCCCTTTCTGGTATGTCCTTTGGGGCAATTTGAAGCTGGATAGAACACAGAAAATCATGTCCCTAAAGCTAATGCATTCCTGTGCATGTGAACCTATTGTAGGTGGAAACTGTTGATAAGATTACTTCACTAATGCAAGGCCCAGGGTGTGTCTTAATCCTCTTACCAGAGTTCTTTATAAATGGGATGGATAAAGAAAGATATGGATAGAGAGAAACCCACAGAAGCACAAAGAGAAGGCCACAGTATCAGGGAGAAACTCACAGAGGCACAGGAGCTGAGAGAAAGTTGGAGGAAGCCAGAAGTTGAAGCAATGAAACAGGGGGAGAGAAGGGAGATTAGCAGACAGTGCCATGTGTCTTGCCTTATGACAGAGGAATCCAGGATTGCTGACAGCTGGCCCTTGTGGAGAAAAGCATTGCCTGATTAAGCCTCAGTTTGCACATTTTCATGCCCTCAGAACTATAATCTTATAGTTCAATAAATTGCCATGTAAAAGCCAACCCATTTCCGGTATATTGCTTTTGGCAGCTTTTAGCAAACTAAAACATCCCTGAAGGACAGTGTTGAAAGGTATTCCTCTGAGTGGGCCTTTTTTCATGCAGTGAACCAGGTTGTTCAGTTTGCTTGGAAAGATAAATGTCCAGTTGGGTGATTGTTTACTGATTCATGGGCTGTGGCCAGTGTTTGATTAGAAGGTCAGGGACTTGGAAGGAACATGATTGGAATATTGGTGACAAGGGTGCCTGTAGGAGAGGTTTGTGGATTAATCTTTCTGAATTTGAAAAAAGAATGAAGTTATGTTTCCCATGTGAATACTCAACATAAGATATTCTAAGAAAATGAGGGTTTTAAAAATGCACTTGAAAGGATAGTTTGTTACTTGATACTAGTTGGCCTCCTTTCCAACCACTCATGTCATTGACCAATGGAGTCATGAACAATGTTGCCACAGTGGCAGAGATAGATGTTATGAATGGTTTCAGCTACATGAACTAACATTCACCAAGGCTGGCTTGGCTACAGACATTCTAGATTCAGCTAAATGATTACATTGGATTGGGGTTTTGTTGTGTTTTTTTCTTTCTTTTTTTTTTTTTTGGTTACATATCCTCCCCCTTTCTGCTTGCTCTTGCTGTGTTCATTTCTCTGCGTTCTTCTGTGTCTGCTCTGTCTCCCCCCATTGCAGCAATGCGCCGAGCCAGGTCACTGTGCATGTGGCTCTGCTCCATTTGTGGGCAGGTCTGCTTCCTTTCACAGGCAGCAAAGCTTCCATTCACAAGTGCTCCACTCGTGACTTGCCCTGCCCGTGATGGCTTTGCCTGCCTGTGGCAGCTTTTTTTTTTGACCTGCCCACAACAGTTCTGCCCAGCCCATGGTGGCTTGCCCTTCTCAAGGCAGTCTGCCTTCTTTGGAGAGGTTCCCAGAAACTGAACCTGAGGCCTCCCATGTGGTGAACTGGCACCCCATCCACTGGGCCAGAGCTGGTCCCCTGTGTTTTTTTTCTTAATGGAATACATTTACTCTGGGTATGAATTTGTATTCCTTGAATTCAATGATTCTCCCCAGACTACCATCCATGAACTTATATAATGCCTTATCCACCATATTGACAGTCTATACAATGTTGCTTTTGATCAAGAAATTCACTTTATAGCGCATGAATTATAGCAAGCCTGATGCTGAAGAAATTGACTGAGTGTAACATGTTTTCCTTCATTCTGAAACAATTTGATTGATTGAATGATCATATGGCTTATGGAAGACTCAAACACAAAGCCATCTATGTAGCATGAATCAGCAGCACTTGGCTAGTGCTTTCCAATGTATATGCTTTAAATCAGAATTTAATATATGGTGGAGCTTCTCCCATAACCAGAAATCCCATAGCCAGAATCAAGAAATATAAAGGTAAGTAGAAGCTCTCACTATTTCCCCAAGTGGTCTACTAGCAAATTTTCTCCATTCTTTAACTGTGACCATAGGTTTAGTTGGTATTGATGTCTTACATACAATGGAAGGAAGCTTCCAAAAAAAGACAGGAAAATCATTCCATTGAACAAGATATTAAGACTGCCACCCAGCAGTTTTGTGTTTCTCATCACTCTGAAGCGTCAGGCAAAGTAAGAAGTTACTCTACCAGCTGGGGTGATTGATGTTGATTACCAAAGGGAAGGGGATTGCCACTACACAAAGGTGGTAAGGAGGATTATGTCTCAAGCACAGGTGATCCCTTAGGTCTTCTCTTAGTACTACCATGCCTTGGTATTCAAATCAATGGAAAAGTAAGACAACCCAATTTATGCATGACCAGTAATGACCCAGGCCCTTCAAGAAGGAAGGATTAAATCACTCCACTAGGCAAAGAACCACTTCCAACTGAGGTGTATTTTAAGCACCTAGGGAATGTGGAATGAGTGGTGAAAAAGGTACCTACAAACTGAAAAAATGCTAATTATAGAGGGGTCAGGATTTAGAACACAGACAGGTATACTGGTTGTGCTTCAGCAAGTAACAGAGTAGCTGCATTTAAATAAGAAAGTCAGAGACCACCACATGGTGCCTGCCATAGCATGAAACTTGTTTGGAGACTTGGTTGTGGCTACTGAGGCAAAAAAATATGTTGTGAATGCCTCTGTGCATCTCTTAGAGGAGGAATTATGACTAGAAAGAGATATGTGCATAGTACATGTGGATATGAAAGATTTTTTTACTGATTTCCTATGTCAAGTTGATGATCAACTACAAATCTTAGCATGCAGATATGCTCATGCTAAAGGCTGTAGGTTGCCTCAGGTCCAGGTCCAGAGGATAATAACTACCCCTGAGTCAGACCTTAAGGCAAGAATCTATGGACTCCTCCTCAAATGCAGAAAATAAGGAGGAGTGGCAGGTGGAAGAAGGTGAGGTGCCCCAAAGTTTGCATCCTATAATATACCAGAATTGAATGACATTACAGGATCAGTCCCTTGGGGCCCATCAGTCCCAGCACCCTGAACAAAAATTGCATATGACTGTGATAGATTATACCACTGTCAAGTTAGGTGATTTAGGGCAGAAGATTCAGTCAGAAATTTAGAGAGTCTCTGCATAACTGGCTTCTAAGGTGTTACAACCTAACACCTGAAGTGCATGAAATGATGAGGCCTTAAGACCAAAGAACACATCTGGACAACATAGTAACCACTTGCAAATAATGTACTTGGACCCTTACTTCACACCATATACAAAAATTAACTTGCAATGCATCAAATATCTAAGAAAGAGCTTAAATAATAAATTCAAAGAAAAATTTTGGTACAAATACTTAAGATAATAGAACAGCAATGGAATATTAGAATGGGATTTTAGATATAACACAAAGAGCACAAACAGAAAAAGAGAAAAAGCAATGTATATATGAATACATTAAAGCTAAAATAATTGGGCATCTGTATAAACTATCAAGAAAGTAAAAATACAACTCACAGAATGGAAAAATAATTTTGTCAACCATGTATCTAATAATGGTCTGATATCCAGTGTATACAAAGAAAACTTATTAAACAACTAAAAGCAAACAATCCATATAAAATTGGGCAACATATTTGAAAAAGCATTTCTCTAAAAAATATATACAAATTGCCAATGCACACATGAAAATATGCTAAGTATCCTTACTCATTAGGAAAATACAAATCAAAATCATAATGAGATACCACTTCACACATACTAGTATGGTTATAAAAATATTTAAAACAGAAAATAAGTGTTTATGAACATATTGATAAATTGGAACCCTCAGACATTGCTGGTGGGAATTTTAAATGGTGGTGTCACTGTGGAAAATAATCAGGTAGTTATTTTCTCAAAAAGTTAAACTCTAAGACCTAGTAATGCTACTTGCATTTAAATATATAAATGAATTGAAAACAAGTGTTCAAGTATTTATATAATTATGTTCTTAAAAACAGTAACAGCCATATAGGGGAAATAACCATAATTTCCACAAAGGAAGAATGGATAAACAGAATATGGAATATCTATACAAATATTGAAATGTTGAAAGTATTATAAGTAAAAAAGCCAGTTTTAAAGGCCACACATTATATAAATCTATATATTTTAAATAGTCAGAAAAGGAAAATCTATACAGACAGAAAGACAGTAATTACCAGGGACTGGAGGTAAGGTGATTGTTCAATGTGTAAGGGGTTTCTTTTTTTAGATTTGAACATATTGTAAATTTGAGAGTTAATATTTACACAATATTTTAAATATACTAAACACCACTGAATTTTAAACTTTAAATTGCTTTAAGTGGTAAATTTCATGTCATTTGAATTTCCCCTTAGTAAAGAAAAACATGAAAAGTAAATTAAATTGCTTTCAGTAATGTGTGTATACATTGGATTTATGGGTGATTTTAATTTTCACCTTTATCCTGCTATATATACCTATATTTTATCATTCCTAGGATAATAATCCTCTTTGGTTTTGAATATAAAAAGTGATTCATGTACTGTATGTGAACACTAATCTCTAAAATGTATTCTCATAAATATATATGAAAACATACAATATGGTTTTTGTGCATATTCTAGATGGGATGAGAATGAGCTTACATATTACAGGCAACAACAATTCCACAGAGCTTTATGTATCTGATGGTGTATCTTAACTCTTTTTGTGTTTTTTTGTTCAATGTATGTATATTTTCATACCTCTGGATGGTAATATTATATTAATAGATGAAAATTCTTAAAAGAGCTTTATTCAAATGGCCAAAAATTAAATAAGTTCATATGTTGGCAAATGAGTACTTTTGGAGTCCAAATTAGAAAAGCCAAACAGGATACAGAAAATGCAGAAGGTTCATGAAAAAGGAATTTTAGAAGTTGTCAGGTTTGTACATTAAGTTCTTTTAAAAGTGAGATGACTTGTTTTTCTTAAACAGCAAAGAGCATGATAAGGTTAAAGTACAAGAGACTATTTTGATAAAACAGACTTTCTTCTTTGTATACTGATTATTCAGGATAAAAACTCTTTATAAACTTTTACTAAAACAGACTTAAGATACTTTTACTCATTAACAGATTAAGAACAAAATTTTAGTTTTGTAGTTCATCTTTCTTGATTGGTCTATCTACAAAGTTTTAAAAGATTAATATCAAATAGTGTAATAATGCAAAACTAAAATTTTGTTCTTTCTCTGTTAATGTGGAGAAGAAATTAGTCTTCCTTACTTGATAGAAGTCCAACCATAATGTTTGGTGGCATGGGATAATAATGCATATTTTGCCTCATTTGAGGTAATATATAGACCCTGGTGGAGAGAAGACTGAGTGGTAATAGAGGCTAATATGCTTATCTTCACCAAACATAGTACAACTCCTTCTGATGCACTGTCCTATAAACATATGGAGGAACCCAGGGCTCCCCAAGTCCTCAGGTTGTGTGTGACCTAGGAATACATCAAAGGTTAACAACCTTCCATAGAGTGGAGATATTATCATAAACTATTATATTCCCAAAGCAGTAAATGTCCTTGGTAAATGTCCTTCTTAGGAGCTTATTGAAAACATCACCACACCCCATGGGTATGTTTCCTGTGACTCTAGCAGGGACTCAATTTTCATACCCTATGGTATGTACTTGTTCTGTAACCCTTTATATATCACTGCTCATTTTCTCATCTCTTTGAGGAGTGCTATCTTCATTCTTTGAACAGTCACCTTCAAAGTTTCTCTGCTTTCCATATATCCCAATAAACCTAATGCCTTACTAAATGTCAGGTGTGTCCTTTGGTTTCCCAGTCTCACCAACTCTTGCCCTTGAAGAGTTGGGTTGTAACAATTGGTGAGCTACAGCTAGGAGACCAAAGGACCACCAGCAGTTGGGGGCATAAGCTCTAGCAAAGGAGAATCCATGGGAGAAATCTCAGATTGGCCTATAACATCCAAGTAGGGAGGGGTGGCTGCCCTCCAGGATGAGTGGGGACTTCCAAGAGAATATGGGGATGCCAAAAAACTCCAGCAGACATGCTGCCTGTGCTACAGAATATAGCAGAGTGGCTGCACTTAAATAAGGAAAAGGGAGACTGCCAGATAGTGGCAGCTATAGTATGGCTCCTGTTAGGAGACTTATGAATGGCTATTGAGGCAGAAGAAGCAGCAAAAAGTGCTGCTTAGAAGGAAAGTTAAAATGAGAAAAGGATAAGCACAGGCAGAGATGAAAGATTCCATAAACAATAGCCTGCTCTGAGTTGATGATTAATTATATTGCAAAGTTGTGTAGACTGGAAGAACTTAATGGGATGTTATTTAGGCAGTGTTTTAATTTTTTTCCACATTTTAATTTGATTAGAATTTTTATCAAGGTTTTACAAATAACTTTCAGTTTTGAATTAATAGCTTACTCTTAAACTTTGAGTGTAAGTGCACTTCTGAAGAGTAAAACAGAATATAGAAGTGTGAAATATCTGTCTCTATGAACTTCCAAATTAGTACTTAACTGAATTTTTACTTCTCAAGTATTCCTAACTGGTTGCTGGTTAATAAGAAAAGTGTTTCCAAGAATGAGCTTGCATATTCCAGGGAACACTAATTCCAGAAGAGATCTTAAAAGCAATAAAAATCAGAAATGGGAAATGATGAAGAGCTTGGACACAGCCATAGTAAAGGAGTGAGAATTATGAGTAAACTTAGCGAGTTTTATGTTCCTGTTACTGTGTCTTAGCTCTTTTTGTGTTTATCAGTGTATATTTTCATACCTCTGGATAGTAATATTAAATTTAAATTTCATATTGAATGAAAATTCCTCAAAGAGTTCTATTCAAATGGCCAAAAATTAAATATGTGCCTATATTGGTAAATGAGTACTTAATCCCAAATTGGAGAAGACAAATAGGATAAAAAGGTCACATAAAATATGAATAAAGAAACTTTTTCAAGGAAAGAAACTAAAATATTTACCCTGATTTATTCTATAATTTTTTATTAGTCTATCCTACTCCCACAGTCTTCTCCTAAACTTGACTAAATTCCAGTGACCCATTAAAACTGATTAAGGGAATTAAAGGGATTGGCTTGGTGCAGGAAGATAGGGGAGATATCAGTTTAGCTTAGAACTCTACCAACAAGGTCAGAAATTAAAATGATAGGGACAGAGGGGATATTACAGAATAAACATGGTTTTGTATAGTTTTTCCTGTAACTCCCCAGTTAAATTTTAACAGCTTTTCAGATGACAGTAATAATCCAGTGGTTAAATTTCAATAAGTAATGAAAAAGTCATTGAAAGCTATGGAAAGATTTTTCTAAATTATTATTAAATCAAATGAAACAATTATAATATATTCCAGAGTCTGAAAGTCATTATGATTTTAAGGTTATTAACAAGTTTAGAATTTTATTAAAGACAAAGGGGTTTTTAGCGTTCCTAAGATGGAAGGAGGAAGAAAAGAAAACTTCTTGCATAGACTATAATGGTTTCAATTTAGCTTGGGTGTAATCTACCTAGGTTTATATGATACTAATAAAATAAATTAGCATTATATGTGTTAAAGCTTTAAGATGATGAAAACGGTAAGTTTTTGGTTAATTAAATCATTTTAAGCCTCTTTTAAAATTTATTTTTGCCTAAATTGAAATGAATATATTTTTTTCCTTCACAGAACAGAATGGGGGATATGAGGTGTAAATGGAATACAGAAAGAATTAAAAAGTTTGTGGAAGTGAATTCACATTCAATGCTGACTAA
This sequence comes from Chaetophractus vellerosus, assembly GCA_004027955.1. NCBI lineage: Eukaryota > Metazoa > Chordata > Mammalia > Cingulata > Chlamyphoridae > Chaetophractus > Chaetophractus vellerosus. The sequence goes on from PVKH010013965.1 coordinate 10,921, forward strand.
AATTTGATGAGTTTGCTTAAAGGAATGTGTTTGTTCAAGACAAGATAGCTGATTTTCATAAAATCAATGTTGAAATATGTAAGGCAAGGCTTGAGTGAATATAAAAAGTTGTTGAAGGTATTGCAGAAGGTAGCATTATGTAAAGGAATGTATCTTTGTAAAAAGTAAAGTGCTAAAGATTGTTAAGCTCATTTCATGTTATAAAGTGCATTGGAAGTGTTTAGAAAGTATATAAAAACTAAGAGATAGACTACAGCATTGTCAAACTCTCTTTTGCCTTCAAACCAGGCCTCCAGAACCTTGCATGATGCCTCTCATTTGAGTTATTGCCTAGATTGGTCACTGTGACACCTAAAATAATAAAAGTATCTACCACATCTCTGTACATGGCTCCTGAAGTAGATGGAAAGCATTTTGCATCTTTGGATTCCTACAGCAGCCAGTGATAACTTAATATGTCCAGATTTATATTGCCTCCAAATTGGTTTGTTTCATACTGTCAAAAGGCACTATGCACCAGGTAAACATCCTTCCTATGAGCATAGTGAAAACATCACCACACCCCATTTTACACTTCATGTGACCCTAGCAGGAACTCTGTTCTCATACCCTATGAAATATCCTTGTTCTGAAGCCCCTTATATATCACCTTTCATTTTCTCATCTCTTTGCAGAGCACTATCTTCATTCTCTGAACTGCCACCTTCAGAGATTCTCTCCTGCATATAAGTCAAAAAAAAACTTATGCCTGACTAAATGTCAGGTGTCTTCCTTGGTCTTGTGGCCTCACCAACTCATGCCCTTCAGGAGTTGTGTTATAACTATTGTTTTTATAACTAAAATTTTGTTGAAGTATATCATTCACACATGAACGTACATAAATAATAAAGGTATAGTCAAATTTGGGAATTTACTAAACAAAAATTTCAAATCATCATACGAGGCTCCCATACAACTCCGCACCAACAACACCTTGTATTCTTGTGAAAATTTGTTATAAACTATGAAAGAACGTCATCAAAATATTAATACTATCTATAGCCCATATCTTAGATGTGGTGCATTTTCACTTAACCCACCCAATTATTATATTTTATTATCAATCAGGAAGAAACATTCTCATATTTGTCCTGTTAACCACATTTCACCATCCACTACTGAATTCACTGCATTATATAGCCCCATGTTTTCTAAAATCAATTCAAAGTGTACGTTCACTGGCTCTCATTTCATCACACATTTGTGCTGTCATCACATCAGTCAATTTTAGAATGTTTTCATTATTCCAAAAGGCAAAGTCCCATAAAGCTTATTGTTGTCCCTTAGTATTGAAAAATATCTTCTTGCCATTGTTTTAAAATATTACAACATTACTGTTAACTATCATGCATAATTTTCATTTGTTGTCATTTTCCCATGAATCACTATATTCTTAACACTTTGAAAAAGAAAAGAATTCTTAAGTTTCCTCTGCTGCTTTTGCCTATGGTATGTTGAAACATGGTTGCACTCAGAGGTGTTACCTCAGTAATCCAAAGTAGCTAATATAAAACAGTGCACACTCTCAGTTCTTGGGTAACTTAGTCTTATCCCACCTTGGCACCAGCAAGCTGCACTTGGGGATAGGGTTGTGTACCTCATTGCTGCCAACCCAAAAGTAAGGGGGAGAGTAGCCACTACACAGAGAGTGTAACACACTGGTATTTACTGCTATTTACCAGCCCCTTACTCCTGCTATTCCCTGCATGCTTCACAGTATTATAGTAGACTCTGAAGTTTTGAAATATTTTATTCAAAAGTATTTGATTCTAATAGTTATTCTGGTGGAGAGACTGATTCTTGGAGCTTCCTACTCCATCATCTTCCCACAATGCTCTGCAGAAAGGCTTATATTTTAAGCATTTTCTAAATATATGTATTGTAAAGTATTAATGACCATTCAAAAATTGATGTACATTAAATAGAACATGGTGATTCAGAAATATTTTTCAATTATTAAGCACAAGTTGAGCTGTCAAACCAGTCAGAAAGTTAAGCAGATATTGATAAAGAGCTTATGTTGCTAAAAAATGGATTTCAGGGAAAGTGTAATGCAAAAGATAATCTCAGTGGAAATAGAAATAAAAACATGGGCTATATATCTTGGACTACTTTTTTAAAAACATCATTTTTCTTATTTTCATTATGCCTTGTTGCCTCCACATATGTGCTTTATCATAATGACTTTGTGTTGATATTATTTTCCAACAGCAAAATAGGTAAAATGAAGAAGAGCATTAAAATTATAACACATAATCATAAACACTTTTTATTAATCAGCAACCATTTAGGAGTCCTTGAGCAGTATAAATTCAGTTAAGAGCTAATTTAGCAGTTTAGACAGACAGACATTTAACACACATATTTTATATATTTTTTCTCTTACTTTCATAGAGTTGTCCAGTTCAAAAGTTACTAAACTCTAAAAGCCCTAATTTTATCAATATGGCTATCAAGGTTCAATTAGAATTAACATGGAAACAAAACAGAGAACACTAATGTTGCTAAGTTTTTCTACTAAAGCAGCTAAATTAATTCTATCAGCTGTCAATAGCCAATAGACTTCAGGCATCTGGGGGTTTGTAGAGTTGCTTCCAGAATGTTGTCCTTATCTCAGTTAACACTTTTTATTTAATAGTTATTTTTTTATTTTTTAAAAGAAAGTTTAGGGGCCAGCTCGATAGCCCAGTAGATAGGGCGCCGGCATACCACATGGGAGGCCCCAGGTTCAGTTCCCGAGGACCTCCCCTAGTGGGCAGACTGCCTTGAGAATGGCAAGCTGCCATGGATGGGCCAGAGCCACCATGGGCAAGGCAAAAAAGCTGCCACAGACAGGGCAAAAGCCACCACGGACAAGGCAAAAGCCACCACGGACAGGGCAGGTCGCCCACAAATGGAGCACAGCCAGCCACCCACAAACTGAAAGCCAGCCATGAATGGAAGCAGAAGCCACCCACAAGCGGGGAAAGCCACACCTGCACAGTGACCAGTCTCGGCGCATCACCACAGCAGGGGGGAAGGGGAGATATGTAATAAAATAAATAAATCTTTAAAAAAAAAAAAGAAACTTTAGATTACATAAATGTTACATAAAAAATATAGGAGATTTGCATATGCCTCACTTCCTTCCCCTCCCACACTTTCTCACATTAACAACATCCTTCATTAGTGTGGTACATTTGTTAAAATTGATGAACCAATATTGAAGCATTTCTACTAGCCATGGACTATAGTTTACATAATAGTTTATACTTTATCCCTCAAAATTTTGTAATTTATGATGAAATATACAATTGCCTGTATCTGTCACTGCAATGTCATGCAAGGCAAATCCAAAGTCCTGAAAATGCCCCCATGTTACACCTATTCTGCCCTCCCCAATCCCTCAGAATCTCTTGTGGCCACTGCCTTTATATCAATGATAAGAGTTCTTCTATTATTAGAATAATAAGTCTTCTGTAGTAGATTAGTAATAAGTCTACTTTAGTCCATTGTTCATTCTTGAATCTTGAGGATTTGGAGATGGTGATCAGTTAACTCTTTAGAATATTTTCTTACAAGCATGGTGTAACTCACAAGTGCCCTATTTAGCACTTATGCTTGTGTGGGATGTTGTATCTGTGATTTCACCTTTCTTTGAACAAGCTTTCTAACATGATTTAAAGATTCTTTTATAGTTTCTACATCTGTATCACAATCTTTTTTTTCATTTAGTTGCTCAGAGAGAACTGTCACTAAGGCAGAGTTGAAAGTGCAAATTCTTTTCTAGCTTAAACTATTTTTTCCTAAGTGGTGCATTTCTTTGTTTCCTGTAGATGATCAACTGTAGCTAACCATACCACCACTAGTAATGGCAAGCCCAATGCTGCTATCTTTACTAGACTTCATAATCTTTTGCTCTTGTAACACCCACTCTACTCCTATCACAGTTTTGGGGCATCCACATACTCATGAGGAGTTCCAAAACAGTGGACAAACCCAAATTCTCTTGAAGGTCTCCACTTGTCCAGTTCCCACTCATCCTGGAGGGCAGCCACCCCTCCAAGCATGGATGTTATAGGACAACTCTGGATTTCCCCCATGGGTTCTCCCTTCCTGGAACTCATTCCCACCACTGGTCCTGGCTGTGGTATGCCAATTGTTTCAACCCAACTTTGAAGGGCATGGGTTGGGGCAGCATTAAGACCAAAGAACACTTTTGACAAATGGTTAGATATGAGATTTATTGGGACTTATGCACAGGAGAGACCCTAATGGCAGCTGATCAAATTATGAAGATAGTGCCCTGCAAAGAAGTGGGAAAAGGAGGGGGAATATAAGTGTTCTCAGGACAAAGACATTCCATAGGGAATGAGAAAAAAGTTTCTGCAAAAGTTACATGCAGTGCACAAATGAGGTGTTTGGTGAAATTATCACAGGAAGGTAGTATACAGCCTTGAGAAGATTAAAGTTTGCACTAGGCCTGAACTTCATAGCCAGGAATTGAACAGGTTAGGCCTGGGAACTATGTGCTTCAAATTGTTTTTCATTCAAAGGAGAGGGCATCCTGGTCCCTGGGCTCCCATGCTATTTTTCTGAAATATGCAAAATATTAGTAGGGACATTCTTACCTGAAATTATAAAACTAAGTGGAAATATATATGTATTTAATCCATTTATACTTGTTCTATCCTTTTATCTAGTCAACAAATGATAACAAGATACCTTTTTAAATCTCCCTGGGATTGATCCCTTCTCTATTAGAGTTGCCTTTTGCAAATTCATATCTTCATAAGTCTGGTATATGATCTTTTCATTGCTGTTCTGCACCATTCTCTATATTAGTCATTTGTGACAGCTCCAGGTCTGTTTCCTTTTGTAGTTATTGTATCATGGTCATTGTTTTATTAAAATTAGTACAAATGCTGCTTTTCGTCTCTTTCTGCTCAACAGCAACTGGTTTAAATTGTGTGCAAAAAGTCTGTTATCAAAAATTTATTTCTGGGGGAAGGCAAGATGTTGTTGGTTTAAGGGGGCACTCACCATCTCTCTTGTAAAAGATAGCTGATTAGGGACAGGATCTGGCCCAAGTGACCTGTTCTGGGAGCCCAAAGAGTGAGAGCCTTTGGGGCATCAATCTGGAGGGAGCTGGAAAGGGAGATAGATTGTTCAAGATAAAACTATGAGTTTTTCCTGAGCTGGAAATCACAGACATGGATGGCTAAGCCCCACCCTCTGGGCAAAGGGCTAGGGTGAGCCCTGAACCTCCTGCCAGCAACCCAGAAAGAGGGAGCATTCTCCAAGTGTGGGAGGGTTCTGACAAAGGGTTGAGAAGGGTTTCTTTTCTGTGGGTTTGGTTACCTGGACCCCCTTAGGGCTTTGGGGAGCACACTAGCCAGCTTCAAGTGGCACCAGGCTGAGAGGAGAAGTGAATCTGCTGAGGAAGCCTGATTTACCTAACCACCTTTGGAAATAGAGGCTTGGCTTGAGAGAGGACAGTCACAGCCAATTTCATAGATCAGCACTGAGGACTAGCAGAATTTCAACTCCCCTAAGGGAGTCTGACAGTGGGTAGTGCTTAATAAGTTTCCACAACCCTATTTAGGGTCCCCTGGGAGGAAGGGTGGTCTAGAAGAGGCTTGTAAACAATTTCAGTGAGGTGAACTTGGTCATCAGGGTCGAATTTGAATTTCAAAAGGAAAGTAAATCTGACCAGGAGAAGGG
>PVKH010013966.1:0-16658 GCA_004027955.1 Chaetophractus vellerosus
ATTCACAAATCTGGTTGAAAGTAAACAGATTGAATAAATGCATGATGCAAACAGCAAACCTAAGAAAGCTAGAGTGGCTATATTAATATCAGTGATACAGACTTTAAGAAGAAGTTATAATAAGGGCAAAGAAGAACATTTCATATCGATAAAGGGTCAAAATAATATAGGATTATATATAATAATTATAAATATATAAATGCCTAACAAAAGAGCACCAAAATACACGAAGCAAAACTGCCAGAAGTGAAAGCGGAAAAAGACAAATCAAGATAAAAGCAATTATCTAAGCTTCCACCTTAGAAAGTTAGAAAAAAGGAAAAAAATTAAGTGCAAAGTAAGTAGAAGGAAGAAAATGATAACAAATGACGAAAATGATAAAGACAAGAATGGAAATCCATGAAGAAGAATAGTGGGAAAACTGCATGAAACAATGACACCAAAATCTGGTTCTTGGAAAATTTCACAAAAATTTATACACCTCTAGCTAGATCAAGAAAAAAGAAAGATGACAAATATCATGAATGATAAAGGGGACTTAACCAAAGATACTACAAACATTAAAGGTTGATGAAAATATTATAAATAACTATGTTGAGAAATGTAACTTAGATAAAATAGACAAATTCCTTAAAAGATACAAATTTTCAAAACTGACTCAAGAAGATCAGAAAATCTGAATGGACAAATATCTGGAAGAAATTGAATTCATAATTAAGAACATTCCAACAGGGGAGCGGATGTGGCTCAAGTGGCTGAGTGCCTGCCTCCCACAAGGGAGGGCCTGGGTTTGGTTCCCGGTACCTCTTGAAAAACAAAAACATACAACAAGCAAAACAAATGAAAAACCAACTCAGGAAAGCCAATGTGGCTCAGTGGTTGAGCCCCGGCTTCCCACATACGAGGTCCTGCATTCAACCCCAGGCCCTGGTACCTAAAATAAATAAATAAACAAACAAATAAATAAATAAATCTCTATGTCCATATGGTTTCACTGGTAAGTTCTGTTGAACATTTAAGGAAAAAATAACAATACACAGGAGGAAGAAATAACTCCAAACTTAGTTTATGAGCTCAATCCTACCTTGTTACCAAACCAGACAAATTAGAGAAGAAAACTAGACCAATATCTCTGAACATAGATGAAAAAAATATACCCTTAACAAAATATTAGTAAATTGAATTTAAAAAGAATAATATATCAAGATAAGGGGAGCGTTGTAGCTCAGTGGTTCAACACCTACTTCCCATGTATGAGGCTCTGGTTTCAATCCCCAGTACTTCCTAAAAAAAAAAAAAAGTAGAAATTGTATGCTTTATTAATATGTATCAATAAAATTGATTTTAAAAATATATATCAAGATAAGTATGTGTTTGTGTGTGGTGGGGGGAGGTTATCCCAGGATGCCAAGCTGGTTTAATATCTAAAAATCAAGCAATATAACTCATTATATTAATAGCATTAAGGGAAAAAAGCATATAATCATTTCAGTCGATGGCAAGAAAGAATTTGACACAATGCAACACCTATTAATGATAAAACCTTAAGCAAAGTCGGAAGAGGAGGGACCTTCCTCAACTTATAAAGGGCATCGACGTAAAACCACCAGATAACATACTTAATGATGATCTGGAATCAGCAAGGATTTCCATACTCACTATCCTCTAGTCTACCTTGTAGTGGAGGTCTTACAAGTGCAATCATGCAAAAAAAAAAACAACCAAAGACATTCAAGGGAAGGAAGAAGTTAAACTGTCTTCATTCACAAATGCCATGATCATGTATATAGAAAATCCCAAGGAATCTACAAATAAAAAGCTATTATAACTAATAAATGATTTAGAAAAGTCCCAAGATAAAAAGTAAATAGATTTGAAAAATCTTATTTCTATATTGCGGTGATTTTAATTTTCCACAAATTCTTTGATAAGCTTCCTTTTTAAAATGTCGTTTCCTTGAATGTGGGCTGGTCATAACCTGCTTCTAATGAAAAGAGTGTGGTGGAAGTGACACTGTATGACTTCTGAGACTATGTCATAATAGGCATTGCTGTTTCTGCCATGTTCTTTTGGATCACTTGTTCTGGGAGAAGCCAGGTACCTTGTCATGAGGATACTCGAGCAGCCCTTTGGAGAGGCCCTAGTGGAGAAGAACCAATTTGCCAGCACCACCGAGCCAATCACGTAAGTGAATCACCTCGGAAATGCATCCTCCAGCTTCAGTTAAGCTATCAGAGATTTCAGCCCCTTAGTCATCGAGTCTTCCAGCTGAGGCTCCAGACATGGTGGAGTAGACACAAGCCATCCTCACTATGCCCTACCTAAACTCCTGGTCCACAGAAACCATGAGATAGTGATTATTGTAGTCTTAATCCACTAAGTTTTGGGATAATTCATTAAATAGCAATGCCCACAAATACATAAATAGCAATGAGCAATTGGAAGAAAATATTCCTGATTATAACAGCATCAACAAATAATTGGTATTAAATTTAATGAAAGGTATTACAAAACCTGTACACTGAAACCTACAAAACATTGCTGAAATTAAAGACCTAAATGAATAGAGATATACTATATTCATAGATTGGAAGACTCAATATGTTGACATGTTTCTCTGAATTGATTTATACATTCAATGCAATTGAAATAATACTTCTAACAGACCGTTTTGTAGAAATTAACATGATCCAAAAATTGATATGAAAATGCAAAATAGTCAAATCAGTGATATAAAAACAAAGTTTGAGGATTTCAAGACATACTATAAAGCTACAGTAATCAGAGTGGTGTGCTGGTAAACTATATTTTTTTAAAAAGCCTTGAATTTTAGCACTTGATGATTTATTTCTCCAGTATAAATGCTCCCACCATGGCTAATTTAAAACTACCAAACAGGGGAGCGGGTGTAGCTCAGTGGGAGCATCTGCTTTGCATGTACAAGGTTTGGAGTTTGACCCATGGTACCTCCTAAAATAATAAATAAATAAATAAATAAATACATACATACATACATACATACATACATACATACATACATACATAAATAAATAAAACTACCAACAATTTAACAACAGGCTTGCAAATTCCTGATTTATCAATTAGCTTTCATGAGTTTGAGCTAGGGTCATAGGATAGATAAGATCAATGGAACAGAATAAAGAATCTTGAAATTGACCCACACATATGGTCAAATGATTTTCAACAAAGGTGTCAAGGTAATTCAATGACAAGAGGTTAATCTTTCAACAAATGGTATTACTGACACAAGTGGATAGTGCTGTTGAAAAAAATTGTGACTCTTACCTCACATCACACACAAAGATTAACTCAAAATAGATTATAGATTTGACATAAAAACTAAAGTTATAAAACTTCTGGAAAAATATAGGAGGAAATATTTAACTTTTGGATATTTGTATCCAAACATTTCTTGGATAGGACACACCATAAACAAACAAAAATAAAAAATTGACAAATCGGATTTTATCAAAATGAGAAACTTCTTCACTTCAACAGAAACAATTAAGAATCTAAAAAGGCAAACATAGAAGAACATATTTGCAAAATATGTATCTGTAAATGGGCTTGCATTCTGAATATATAAAGAATGCTTACAATTCCATAAGAAGAAATACAACCTGTTTTTTTTTTTTAAAAAAAAAAAAAGAAGATACATGAAAAGATGTTCAGGATCACTAGTTATCAGGGAAATACAAATTAAAACCACAGGTAGACACCATTGGAATGGCTAAAAGGCTAACAATATCTAGTGTTGGGATGGAAAACCGGGGCGCTCAGACAGTGCTAATGGCGATGCAAAATAGTAGAGCCGCTTTGGCAAATAGTTTGGCCGTCTCCTACATTCACGCAACCCAGCTAATTTCAACCCTAGGTATCGATGCCAGAGAAATGAAAGTATATGTCCATACAGAGATTTGTATGTGAATGTTCATAGCAGTGCTATTCATAATAAATAGCCAAAAAGTGGAAACCAGGCACATGTTCATTGACTGCTGAGTGGATAAATAGACTGTGGTATAGCCATACAATAGAATTCTACTCATCAATAAAAAGGAACAGATTACTGATACATGCAACAACATGGATAGATCTCAAAATCATTATGCTAAATTAAAGAAACCAGACCACAAAAACTGCATACTGTATATGAGATCATTTATTTGAAATATTAGACAATGCAAAATTATAGTAATAGAAAACTTATCAGTAGTTGCCTGAGACTGGAAATTTTTTAAATGTAGGAATGCCTACCAGTACATAAATACATAAGCAATGAACCATAGGAAAAAGGAATTAAAAAGCAATTTTGCTTATTGCAATATTGATTGCAAAGCATCATGGGAGAATGTTTTGGGGTGATGGAGATCTTTTAGATTTTGATTGTGGTAGCAGTTACTAGATGCATACACTGACCCAAACTCACTGAAATGTACAATTAAATGGGGAATTTTATTATATGTAAATTATACCTCAATAAAGATGTTAAAAAATGTCTATATCCACGGATTCTTTTAAATCCATTCTGGGAAACTTATCCTAGGGAAGTAATCTAAAAGAATGGGGGGGAAATGAAGATAGTCTCTACAATTTTATTTCTAAAAGAAAAAGGCCTAAATAGTCAAATTATGGTATTTCTAAATAATGTGATATGGTGCAGCTACTAATAATCAGAAAGACTGTGAAACAGCACAAAACACTTTTATGATACAATATTAATTGGAAAAATCAGAATAAGGCATACCTGGTTTTAGGGTGCTTGATTTTATTGCACTTTGCAGATATTGTGGTTTTTACAAATTGAAGGTTTGTGATAACCCTGCACTGAGCAAGTCTCTTGGCACAATTTTTCCAACATTTTGTATTTCTGTCTCACATTTTGGTAGTTCTTGCAATATTTCAAACTTTTTCATTATCATTGCATTGGTTATGTTGATCTGTGATAAGCGGTCTTTGATGTTACTACTGCAATTTGGGGGGGAGTACCACAAACCGTGCCCATATAAGACAGCAAACTTAATCGATAAATGTCGTGTGTGTTCTGACTGCTCTCTGGCTCCCTCTCCTTGGGCATCCTCACTCCATGGGACACAACAATATTGAAATTAGGCCAGTTAATAACCCGACAATGCCTAAGTGTCCCAGTAAAAGCAAGGTTCAAAAGCTAGAAATGGTTAAACTTAGTGAAGAAGGTACATCAAAAGCTGAGCTAGGCTGATAGCTAGACCTCTAGTGCCAGTTAGCAAAGTTACGAATGCAAAGGGAAAACTCCCTGAAGGAAATGGAAAATGCTATCCCAGTGAACGCATGGGTGGTAAGAAAGCAAAACAGCCTTATTGCTGATAAGGAGAAAGTCTTAGTGGTCTGGACAGAAGTTTAAACCAGTCACAACATTTGTTTAAGCCAAAGCCTACTCCAGAGCAAGGCCCTAACTCTCTTCAATTCTATGAGGTGAGAGGTGAGGAAGCTGCAGAAGAAAAGTCTGAAGCTAGTAGAGATTGGTTCATGAGGTTTAAGGAAAAAAGCCAGCTCCATAACATGAAAGTGCAAAGTGAAGCAAGCGCTGATGTAGAAGCTGCAGCAAGTTATCCAGAAGATCTAGCCAAGATAATGGATGACGGTGGCTACACTAAACAACAGGTTTTCAATGTAGACAAAACCACCTTCTATTGTTAAAGTTGCCATCTAGGACTTTCATAGCTGGAGGGGAGAAGCCAATGCCTGGCTTCAAGTCTGCAAAGGACAGGCTGACTCTCTTGTGAGGGGCTAATGCAGCTGGTGACTTCAAGTAGAAGCCAGTGCTCATTTACCAATCTGAAAATCCTAGGGCCCTAAGAATTGTGCTAAATCTGCGCTGCCTGTGCTCTATAAATGGAACACAGCCTGGGTGTGCCGTCATCCAGGCTGTGTTTTGCCATTTACTGAACAACATAGCCTGGTTTACTGAATTTTTAAGTCCACTGTTGAGACTTACTGCACAGAAAAAATAGATTCCTTTCAAAATATGACTGCTCATTGACAATGCACCAGGTCACCCAAAAGCTCTGATGGAGCTGTGCAGTGAGATGAATGTTGTTTTCAGGCCTGCTAACACAACATCCATTCTTCAGTCCATAAATGATGGAGTAATTTTGACTTTCAAGTCCTATCATTTAAGAAATACATTTCATAAGGCTGTAGCTGCCATAGATAGTGAGTCCTCTGATGGATCTGGGCAAAGTCAATTGAAAACCTTCTAGAAAGATGGCATTACGAACATTCATGATACATGGAAGGAGGTCAAAATATCAATGTTAACAGTTTAGAAGGAGTTGATACTAACTCTTAAGAATGACTTTCAGGGGTTCAAGACTTCAGTGGAGGAAGTAACTGCAGATGTGGTGGAAATAGCAAGAGAGCTAGAATTCGAAGTGCAGCCTCAAGATATGACTGAATTGCTGCAATCTCCTGATCAAACTTCAATGAAAGAGGAGTTACTTCTTAGGGATGAGCAAAGAAGGTGGTTTCTTGAGATAGAACCTACTTCTTATGAAGATGCTGTGAACATTTTTGAAATGGTAACAAAAGATTTAGTATATTACATCAACTTAATTGATAAAGCAGTGGCACGGTTGGAGAGGATTGACTCCAATTTTGAAAGAAGTTCTACTGTAGATAAAAACGCTGTCAAAATGCATCACATGCTACAGAGAAATCTTTCATGAAAGGAAGAGTCAATTGATGTGGTAAACTTCATAGTTATCTCGTTTTAAGAAATTACCACAGCCACCCGGCCTTCAGCAACCACCACCCTGATCAGTCAGCAGCCGTCTCTGCGGCCAGACCGTCCAGCAGCAAAAAATATTATGGCTTGCTGAAGTCAGATGACGGTCAGCATTTTTTTTAGCAATCAAATATTTCTTTAATTAAAGTCTGTACATTGTTTTTTTAGACATAATGCTATTGCATACTTAATAAACTACAGAACATTGTAAGCATGGCTTTTATATGCACTGGGAAACCAAAAAAAAGTTGTGACTCTCTTTATTGTGATATTCGCTTTATTGTGGTTATCTGGAACCAAATTCACAATATCTGAGGTATGAAATGGGACCGTATCATGATTACGGTGAGGTAGAAATTACATTACTATATGGTCAGAAATCAGAAGGGAACACACACACATAGAAAATGGAGGCTGGCAAATCTTTTTCATTTAATTTCTACTTCTGCTGTTTCGTGAAGTGCCAGCCAGTTGCTTGGGACCACATACAGGAAGCGCTGGTCCTTTTCTTTTAATCTTCCACCTGGAAAAATCTGAATCTTCCATGGGTCTGGTCTCTCCTGAAAGGATTCCTGTCAGAACACAAGAGGCCAGTAGACAAGCTCACTGCCCTGGAGAGGACCCTCAAGTTTCCGGAGGCCCTCCTTTGGGCTGAGTCTCGGTGCAGTGGCCCTGACAACCTTTTCAGCGTGGTCCTTGCCTCTGGGATCTCTCTCTGTCTTACTTCCTTGGTTCTTGCCCTGCATCGCCCAAATTAGAATTCGGCTCTGTATGAGTCCTGGGGAAGGCTATGCAGGGCTTTTATCTTCTTTAGCCTCATCAGGCACTGGGCAAAACAGGCCATAACTATTCAAGACCCTTCTTGGGAGTGATGGAAATCCTCCAGAACACGGTTATCCAGTGCCACCCTCCTTGGGATTCCCAGGGCCTTGGACAAATATTTTTTGCTGGGCTCCTGCCTATATGAATAATTTTATTTAAAAACATATTACAAAATTCATGGACCCAGTTGAGGTATAATGACCTATCAAAGAAGATTTAGAATAACAGGCAGAAAAAAGAATTTGCGTACTTGTTTTTTGTCCAATCAGAGCATGTGAAGATTCTTTATAGCATCCAGGCACCATTTCTTTGTGTTCTTTATAATTGAATGCATTGTTCCTAGCTAACTTCACATTTCCCATCAGGAGGAAAAGGTAGCAACACTGGTATTTTACCCACCAAGCTGTGACTCACTGGAACCTGCTGATGCTGAAAAAGCAGAGCTCTCCTTGCTTCTGCAGTCCCCTAACCCCATTTACTTAATGACTCTGCAACTTCTCTCATGCCACTTGGCACTGACTTCCAGTGACTCAAAGATAGCATCCTTTGCTGAGGACACCACAAATACAAGTCTTATTCAGTGTTATGGAAAATGTGAGCAATGATTTTTTTTCTGGTCATTAAAGGTACATGCAAAATCTTACAGCATGAAACATAGATCAACATATTTTCCAGCCACATCTTCTCTTGGCTCTTTCAGCTGTCATCGGTGCATTCCTAGAATGTGATTTCTTTCCACACTGACTGTACTCCTGCCTTCCACACACTGCCACCAGTGGGCATCATGGGTGAGAAACCTATGGGCGTAGCCAGAAGAGCACTCCCAGGTGCACAAGGCGTGTCGATACAGCTAAGACTGACCTGGGAGAATTGGAAGTCACCACGTCAACTGGAGGCAAGAGAGAGCTGCTGCAAAGGCACAAGGTTCTCAAAAACTCTTGGAGGACATAGGCCCAACCCTCCCAGGAGGACTGCTGAACATGGGTGCTGGGAGTGAGTCCACAAGAGGGGCCAGCAGTGGGAGCACATGGGGTTCAGTTCACCTGTTGCCAGCCCTGCCACCCTCAGTTGCTATGGAAAGGAAGCATGATTGCAGTCAGAATACAGACGTGCAAGCTGACACAGGGGCCCCCACACACATTTAAGCCAAAGGTAAGAGGGAGACCGTTGGTGGCCTAGAGCTCTGAACACATATCACATCTGACATGGCCCAAGACCATCAAGTTACCATCATTCTGGCAGCCCAATCAAGTGCCTGCTGCTGTGAGGGCCAGCTCAGGGGCTCTGCTCACCAGGACTACCCTATAGGCATGAGAACCAGAACTGCTCCTGACATCTTGTCGACCCCCATATATGGGATGGGTGGGATAAAGGGGAAGAGCATCCAGAAAGGGAGCTATGGGGACCAGAGCCAGTGCGTGTCCTTATCTGGGCTCAAACAGCCCTACCAGGTGACTCTGTCACCATGACCAGTCCCAGGCACTGGAAGAGGATTTAGAAAATCTCTAGAAAGGCTCTTCCTGCAACTGGGACACACATGGGCTTGGTCCAGGGCCAGGGAGCCCCAGTTCTACCAGCCAGGCTCATCTCAGGGCATTGGAGGGGGCTTGGAAAAATTTTGAGGAAGGCTCACTGTAGCTAGGTCCCTGCTTGCCCAGGTCTAAGGGTGGTACTGAGGTCACCAGCAGCTGGTATACTTTTGGTGTACTAACATACATACATCTCAAAATTTCCCATTTTAACCCCTTTTCAAGTGGACAAGTCAGTGATATTAATTACATTCACAATATTGTGCTGCCATCACCAACATGCATCATCAAAACTTTTTCATCCCCTTACACACAGAAATTCTGCATACGTTAAGCACTATCTCACATTCCCCTTATCCCCTGCTAGCCTGTCATCTACAATATGTCTCTATGAATTTGCTTTTTCTAGGTATTTCATATAAGCTACATTTGTCCTTTTGTGTCTGGCTTATTCACTCAACATGATGTCTTCAGGGTTCATCCATGGTGTAGCAGGTGTCAAAACTTCTTTCCTTTTTATAGCCGAATATCCCATTGTGTAGATATTATCACATTTTGTTTATCCTTTCATCTTTTGATGGACTCTTGGGTTTCTTCCACATTTTGGCTATTGTAAATAATGTAAAAATATGTGTTCAAGTCCCCGCTTTCACTTCCTTTGGGTATATACCAAGAAGTGGGATTGCTGGATCATGCAGTAATTCTATGTTCAACTTCCTGAGGAACTGCCCAACTGATTCTCCCAGTGGCTTCACCATTTTACATTCTCACCAACAGTGTATAAGTGTTCCAATTTTTCCACATCTTCTCGAACACTTATTATTTTTTAATTTTTAATAATAGCCATCTGCGTGCTTATGAAGTTAAATCTCATTGTGATTTTGATTTGCATTTCCTAAATACCAGTGATGGGCATTGTTCATGTGCTTATTGGCCATTTGTATACTGTCTTTGGAGAAATGTCTATTCAAGTCCTTTGCCCATTTTTAATTGGGGTATTAACTCCTTGCTGAGTTGTAGCAATTGTTTATATATTCTGGTTAACTAAACCCTTATCAAATATACGGTTAGCAGTTATTTTTTCTCATTCCTTAGGCTTTTTTCACTTCCTTGATAATGTCCTTTAACATACAAAAGATTCTAATTTTTATAAAGTCTATTTTATCTATTCTTCTCTTGTTGCTTGAGCTTTTGGTATCATATCTAAGAAATCACTGCCGAATCTAAAGTTATGTACATTTCCCCCTGTTTTCTCCTAAGAGTTTTATGGTTTTAGCTCTTGTGTTTAGATCTTTAATCCATTTAGAGTTAATTTTTTTATATGGTGTGAGGTAGTGGTCCAACTTCATTCTTTTGCATGTGGCTATCCAGTGTTCCAGGACTATTTGTTGAAGAGACCACTCTTTCCCCAATGGGTCAATGCTGGTTTTTAATCGGCTCCTTGAAACAGGGTCTTCACTTTTCAAGGGCCTTTTCAAACGGTGCTGGTGGGAACCGTCGTGTCGATCCCTTCTTCAATGCTCGCCAGCCCCAGCCCACGAGGGTCAGTCGTGCTTTGGGCTGCTCGTCTGGCCACGGGGTCCCGGTGGTCCTCTGGGTGGCAGGTGAGTCCTGCCTAGAGCCCCTTCCCACAGCTCGACCTGCCAGACAGATAGTGGACGCTGGGGGGCAACCGGTGGGCGCCACTCTCAGTCTGGATACTCGCGCAAAGTCGTTAGTCCTCTTGTGGTGTACTTTTACCTTTCACAGGGCATTTTATGTTAGCTTCTTCAGGTGGAATAATCTCCTCAAGGGTAAGAGAAATTCTCATTCTGTTTTTCAGAACAGTCTGTAAAGGACTGTACCTGTGAAGCAACCAAGTCACCTAAAATCCTCCTGGATTAACACGGGGTTATTAAAGTCATCCGTTTCCTTGGCCTAGCCAACTCGATGTTGATGTAGTCAACTAGGGGTCTGGAGAATGCAAAGCGTGAGGTTGGCTTAGAAAAGTCTGGGCAACAAATCCTTTTGCAGTATTGATGAACGAAGTGTGAAGGATTTCTATTGTTACCTCTACTCTCCTTTGTTAAAGTAGTTTTACGAGTGCCCTTCTGACATCCTTATCCCTCAAGGATTCTGGCTCAGGCAACTGGAGCACATACAAAGTGGTGAGGTGTGCAATAATGCAGCAGTCATATTTTCCTTCTTGAAGACAGCTATCAACTTTCCATCCATACATTGATTATCTACAAAATAGTACGTGATCTGGATGGCTGCACCAGCCTCCTAAGTGCTCGTAACAGATACTTGTTGAGGAGTAAACAAATTACGTAATTTTTACAAATTTGTGAATTAACCATTGTATTAGCCTCATTTTACAGATAAGAAAACAGGTTCACCGAGTAAAGCAGTCGAATTTCTTCATATGTTGAGGAACAGTTTAGCAGATGCCCAAGCCTTATCTTTTTCCTTCTTGGAAACCTCAGAAAATTTGTCAATTTGTCTTAAAGCTTTAGTGTTTTGCATGGCAATCACCTTGATGGTCACTTCTACAAGGTCTGGCCGGAAGGCCATGATGTGTTATGACAGTATGGATAGATGCATATGAAACGTCCAGAGCTATCGGTATCTTTCGTATGACGGCAGCCATGCCATCCCAGTCATCATCGTCTTTAGCACGTGCCTCAACCCAAGTCAAGGCCTGTATGTTCTGTCACAGGAATTCTTAAGTATCCTGTCTAGGTCATGAAGAGCCTCAAAGCCCAGTCTCCTTGGATTCAAAAATAACACCACACTCCTCACCCATTCAACCTACCATGGCACCCCTCCACCAAAGAAAAACAGACAAGCCACGCGCTTTGTTCTGGGCTCAGAAGCTCCTATGGCATGAACTGTATGGCAAAGCTTAGTTCCCAGTACGTGATGAATCCCATGTGGCCGTTCCCTTAAACAATCCCTAGTACTAGAAATGAGATTCTACATGTTTTCTGGTTTGTTGTTGAGAACAAAGCTGTCCAGTTGGGAGGAAATATGAATCACATTGCTTCACTGGCTCCCTTAAAAACATCTTGGGGCAAAAAAAGTGGCTTTTGTTCTCTCTGTAGCTCTATATATCTGTTTCAGAAAGGTATCTATGCAAATGTTAAAGAGTCACAGGAAAATCCTTCTATGTCTTCCCCCATCACTAGCTCTGGACTGTCAGACTACCTAAGAACTCCACATTCTGTGGAGATTTTAAAACAGTGAAGGTAATATCTGAACATTGTATTTTATAGGAACTAAGGGGAGTAAAAACATTTGACTGGTCTTGTCTCTTACTGCCCTAAAATTCTTATCTAATAAACCATAAAAGAAACAAATCACAGTCTAACTCAGAACCAGTCCCCCTTGATCCTAAAAAATTAAGCAAACTGAGACAAAGATGAAAACAAAGTGGTCCCAAAGGAAGTATTAGGTCACAAGGACAGAACAATATTGGGTTCTACTTTTTTTTTTTTTTTACTGGGAAGTCCCAGAGATTGAACCCAGGTCCCTCCATATGGGAGACGGACACCCAACCATTTGAGCCACACCCGCCCCCTTTTGGGTTCTACTTCTGGTCAGTATTCCTGGTCAGAAGTTCTAGGTGTTAACACCCAGGTGGGGCAACGATACTCCGACAAAGGTAAATAGATATGACAGGTGGTTGGTATAACCATCCCCGGAGTTACAGATATGGAATTAAAGGTCAGAAGTGTCCGTCCTGCATCCATGTAGGGCTCTTAGGAGTTTTTGGGACTTCTCCCCCTTTTGCTCATGACGTTTCCTAAAGAAGCTGCAAACCTGTAATTCACGGGGGCAATTACAGCTGGCAGACATGCTTTGTTTGGTTTACAAAGTGGGTTTACTTTTTTATCCTTCTAATTCTTATTTCTGTCTTCTCTTAAGAAGTGGGAAGACGTGGAAACACTGGTCTCTACATCCCTGTATTATAACAGTCAGTGGGAGCTGAAAGCTGTTCCCTTTTGATGGGTCACAAGTTTGCCACAATTATTTCCACTTCCTATTTTCTTAGACCAGCCGCTTTAATTCATTTTCATCACCTGCCTGTCTCCTTTCAGTACAGAAGTTTGCAACCCCTAATCTACAAAGACTTTCCTCCCATCCTTCTCTCTGTCT
Source organism: Chaetophractus vellerosus (assembly GCA_004027955.1). Classification (NCBI taxonomy): domain Eukaryota; kingdom Metazoa; phylum Chordata; class Mammalia; order Cingulata; family Chlamyphoridae; genus Chaetophractus; species Chaetophractus vellerosus. The sequence goes on from PVKH010013966.1 coordinate 13,273, forward strand.
TAACTTCCAGCCAACGTTCATGATCCATCTCTAAGGTCAACCTTCTCTTCCCTTTCCCAACAATCAGATGTGCTTTCTCCCTCTTTTGAATACCTACCTATAATTCTTTTCACACTTCTTTTGTAGCAAACCCCATCCGCAGTAATATTATTATTCTTGTCTGCATTGTTTACACTGTCCTCCTGACTAATATTGTAAGGTTTATAAACCCCAAATTCATTCGTGTATTCATTCATCCAGCAAAAATGCGTTAAGTGCCGTAGATTCTCGTTATTCACGGCAGTCACGCTCTAGAAAGCCTCCACCCACACTGAGCCACCGCCCCTAGAGGACATGCAGGGCTAAGGCCCCGCAAGCTTCTGCTCACAACAGTCAACCAGTCAGTATAAACCCTGTTTCTGATTAAAGACGCCTTGTTTGATATACATTGACATTGAACGCACGGCCCACAACACCGCGGCCCACGCCTGAACCAAGCTAATCCCACGCGCGTGATTTCTCCCACGGCCCAGCACAGCCTCCCCGCGCTCAGGAACCAGAAAGCGCTGCAGCGTTGTGACCGGGGACATTCCGAACAGCACAATCGCCAACAAAAAGCACAAAAATGTGACGCCAGAGACACAAACTGTGAAAAACGTGGCTCTAAACATTGTAGGAAAAGATACTTGTCAACAGTCTGAGAACCGAAACAAAAAGGCAGAGCACCGCCTTGTTAGACCTCAGCTGGGAACAGGCGTATCTGGCAACTCCCATTTTTCTTTGCCACTCTGCACACGTCGACGAAGGACTGCTAAAGCACCGCGGGTATTGATTTTGAGGTTACAAATAAATTTTAGCAAGTAGGCGGATTCACAAATAATGAGGACTGCCTGCACTGGGTGCCCAACATCAGGCTACGTGCTGTGACAAGGCAGTGAAATAGAGTTCACACCCTCCAGTCGACACTGACAGCAGGACAGTTTCTTGCTCATCTTTGCTTCCAGGGCACAGCCTACAAAAGTGCCTTGCGCTTATGACTCAGGTGGCATCTGTTGAAGTTAATTTAGAAGTACCGTTTATAATTACAAAGGGCTTACTACCTGGCAACTCTCTTCGCTCGGATTTTGTCATTCTATTAAACGAAAGTGTTACGGCTATACAGCTCTTCCAAAAGCATGCTATCAATCAGAATTTTCATTCATGTATACTAACCCTTAAACATCTCTTCTCCCATTGCAGTTACTCTGAATCACTGTTTGAGTCTGTGATAGTACTCAGGTGTCCCTCTAAATTTATTTACCTGGGTAGCTGCTGAAAGAGAGGCGACTACTGCTGGTGTATTCATCTTTGATGTTGAAGTCCCAGTGTTTATATATCCTGAGCATGGCAGCGTACGTGTACCAGCTTGAGTGAGCAAAAAAGATGTTCTCAAATCCAGGAAGAACCTATGGCCAGAACCAAAGTGAACGATGCAGCGGCAGTTAGATAACTAACTTCAATTCTAAGGCAAACAGAGAGGAGCTGCTGCATATGTCTTACCTTAATGAGAGCAGAACAATGCCCCAGATCCCATCTCTTAAAAACCTTCAGAGAGGCGTTTTTTGCAGGTGAGAGTGAAGGAATCAGATCCAGCAGATCTCCAATGGCATTCAGGAACTGAATCTGGAACAGGGTCAGAGGCTGGGAAAGGACAAGACTGCACTTAACCCTGATTTGCAATGAGATGACATTTTCACACGTTTCTTCTGGTTAGGGGATCAATGAAATGATTACTTTGGGAAGGGTCCCTAATGAAACCAATGTACTTAATGTAGCTTATAAAATAATTTTTCATTACTTTATATTTACATTCCTCTAGGGCAGGATTTCTCAGCCTCGGCACTGTTGACATTCTTTGTTTGGGGGGGGGGGCATGCGTTGTAGGATTCTTAGTAGCATTCCTGGCCTCCACCCACTGGTTGTGACAAGGAAAACGTCTCCTGGAAGGAAAATCGACCCCAGCTGAGAACCACTGCTCTACAGCAAAAACATTCAACTGAGAGAACGTTGATTTTGATTGTGTGCTTGATATAGGACTGACTGACTTGCCAGCATTAGCCTTGAAGCAATTATCAGCCATCCACTTGAACAGGAACTTTGTGATAACTAGAGGGCACGTCTCCAACAAGAGTGAAAACTTAATATCTGACCCACCAGAGCTGGGGCTAGGCCTCCACAAACAAAGTGGGTCTTGGGAAGAGACTGTGGGAAGAAAAATGACATTTTGACCAGAAAAGCAAACCAATTTAAAAAATAAAATCAACCCAATTATTTATTTATATAACAATTCCCTTTTATTTTAAAAAATAAATAATACATTCATTGTTCAAAAAATTTTAAATGTTAAGATTACAATGGGAAGTCTCCCTTCTAATGCCTGTCTCCCATTTGCTCAGTTCCCAACCATTTTTATTGGTTTCTTGTGTATACCCCCAGAGTTTTAAAAATGTCTTATATATTTTTGTTTTACAAAAATGGTAGTGTATTATAAGCACTGTTCTTCGCCTTTTTTCCTGTTAATACTCTTTACCTAATTTCTTGGGACTCTTTCTACATCAGATTTAAAAATCTTCCTAATTCTTTTTTTTTTTTTTAATGTACCTGGGCCAGGGATTGAACTCGGGGACTCGCATGTGGAAAGCCCATGCTTAATCACTGAGCCACCTCGACTCTCCCTTAATTCTTTTAAATAGTATTCTAACGTGTGGCTGCTTTATTAAATATATATTAAATGTTATTTTATTGTGGTAACATATATAATATAAAATTTGCCATTTTAACCAGTTTTAAGTGTTCAACTCATTAGTACTAATTACAGCTACAATGTTGTGCTACCATTATCAACATCTACTACCAAAATTTTTTCATCACCCCAAACAGAAACTACACCTATCAACCAATAACTCCCCATTCTCCTCTCTCCCCAGTCCCTAGGAACCTCTAATCGACTTTTTGTCTCCATGAACTTGCTTATTCTAGAGAATTCGTATAAGTGGAATCATCAGTATTTGATTTTTTGTATCTGGTTTACTTCAGAATGTTTTCAAGCTTCATCCATGTTGTACCACGTATCATAATGTCATTCTTTTTTAATGGCTGAATAATATTCCATGTAAAAATGTATGCATATATATGTGTATACCACATTTTGTTTATACATGCATCTGATGATGGACACTTGGATTGTTTCTATCCTTTGGCTGTTATATGCTCTATTTCTTTTTCTAGGCATTTATCAATCTCATCTAAGATTTCACATTTAAAGGGATAAAATTGTCTTTGCATTATTGTATCTTTAATCTTTACTGTACCTGTAGTTATGTTTCCTTTTCTTTAAAGATTTATTTTATTTTTAAAATTTATTCCCC
>PVKH010013967.1:0-16662 GCA_004027955.1 Chaetophractus vellerosus
GGCCATTGCAGCTAAAAGAAAGCAGTCTGCAGTTTCAGCAAGACAGAGAAAATAAAATTGCATCATGCATTCATACAGAGAAATCAATCTGTCTTCTGAAAAGAAGTTCTCTAACATCTTGGGCGTTATAGCACAGGAACAGCAGGAATCCATCAGAGCCAAGTTGCCCAGAAAGATGTACATTGGTGTGTGAAGACAACGATCCATATAGATCAATGCCACCAAACCGAGATTCCCCAGCATTGTGATCAGATAGATGGCAAAGAATACTACAAACAGTAGATTCTTCAGTTCTTCTAGATCTGTAAATCCTGTGAGAATAAATTCAGTTGTAATGGAGTGGTTATCTCCACCCATCTCCACCGTCTCTGTTGAGATAGGCATTATGGAGAAATAAGGTTCTACTTTAGATTGTGTCATTTTCCCTCAACATTTCTCTTTACAACAGTCACTGGAGCTTCCTTAATTGTCTTCTGTTGTCTTTGAAACACAGACATGCATACTTCTAGGGTAGTTTTTTTCCTCTAAAGTTCAGCTCTATGAGCTCAAGCTGTGAGATCAAGATTCATATGAATATTTTCAAAATTACAAAGAAAATGCTTACAGTAGTAAAGTTTTACTGTATGAATGTATTCAAGAATAGTATGCAAGTCTAGGATAACTATGTTTCATTCAGGATTTCCAAATAATTTTCATGTCATTTTTGTATTTTCTATCCTTAAAATATATTAAAAACAATTTTCCTGCATATGAATTTTCCCCTAAGCAAACATTTTTCATAGACTATCCCACTGGAATGAATGTTTGAAAATGGTAGACAATAAAATTTTTCTGACTTAATTGTACGTTTTGATGTTCTACCTTTTAATCAGAAAAGTATTTGAATTATTGTTTCTTATCCTATTCTCCACAGTTTTCAACGTAGAGTAAACCTAGAAAGATAAGTTAAAATCTAACAATGAACATTGATAAATAAATTAAGAGAAATCACTATTCATGGATGTTAGTATAAAAAGCAAAAATAAATAGAATACTTCTCTTACCTGGATTTTACAGATATGTTTTTTCTATAGCTCACTATTTGTCTTATATGATTTATAGAAATTCAGAATATAAACCTTGTCCCCCACAACATTTAGGATTAACGAATGAACAGCTAGGAAGCTAATAATAGGCCAGTGTTAATTATAAGGCTCTTTATAGTGCAAAATATATTTTCTATCAAATCCTAAAGGGACTTAGTTGCAATGTCATCATTTTATTTCTGTGGGGATATTTGGTCCCTAAAACATATATACAATGGGGCATTTATTAAAATTGTTTGGTGAGGCATTGAGGTTAAAGAAAATGACCTCCACTAAAGTCTGTTATGCTGTTAAGGCTAACCCTGATGTATCAGATCTTCTTTTTAGCAAATTATTTTCATTGATATACATTAATAAAGCTTAAATCCATCCAAAGTATACAATTAGTGGTATTCAGTATAATCACATAGTTGTGTATTCATCACTACAATCAATTTAGAGCATTTTCTATGCTCCAGTAATAATAATAAAAATATTAAAAATCAAATACCAAACTAAAAACACCCATCACCTCTCATTCTGTTTCCCCTGCTATACATAGCTGCTATTTTTTTCCTTCTCTACAGTTTATTTGTATGATTTTGCAAAAAACTGTCTTATATATGCAATATCACCCATATTTCTGTTTTATATGAGATTTCCCAATGTTATACAGTTCCATGTTACATTTTTAAGCTTTCCTTCTAGTAATATATATGCCCTTATTTTTTCCCTTTGAACTATTATCATACCCATATAATAGCTCTGCTACTTGCAAACACTCTCACTGTTTCCATTCATTTCCAAAGATTTACAGTCTTTTAACCAATTCTGCACAGATAACCCCTCAGCTTTCTATTCTGTACCCTACTCCTATTTTCTGTTGACCTATGTTCTAATTATTAATTCAGTGAGTTTACATAATATATTTAGTTCATAATAGCACAGTCACACATTTTTTTTTTGTCCTTTTGTGTCTGGCTTGCTTCACTCAACAAAATGTCCTCCAGGTTCAACAATGTTGTCATATGCTTCACTATTTCATTCCTTTTCACCATTGAATAATATTCCATCATGTTTATACACCAAGATATTTCAAAACCTACAAGATACCACAAGGGTAGTGCTTAGAGGGAAATTTATAGCCCTCAATGCTTTCATTAGAAAGGAAGAAAGATCTACCTGCACACCTGGAGGAACTAGAAAAAGAACAGCAATGTAATCCCAAACAAAGATGAAAGAAATAGTAAAGATCATATCGGAAATAAATGAAATCGAGAACAAAAAAATAGAATTAGCAGATCTCATTTTTACAATCCTCCTCACCACTCTGTTCATAATATTGAAATTGTGCAAAAAAACACTCAGGCTGCTTTAACCACTTTCCTGTAAGAAAGATTGTTCTCTTGTCTTTTCTCTTCACTGAAAGTTCATTTAATCTCTTTCCTTGATTTTCTATCAGAGCACTAATCACTCCTCAACATGTTTTACAGTTGTTGTTTGGTACATCTATAATCCATCACCTTGGTTTCCACACAACCACTAAAATATAGGCTATAAGGGAAGGAACTTTATATATTTTGTTTGTTCTTATATTATTAACACCTTGAATAATACTGGTGCTTTGTGATGCTGAATAAATATTTGTTGAATGAATTGAACAAAATGATACTCAAGAATTCTCTTCAAGAATTCTTTATGGTCCCCTATTACTTTTCAACCAAATCCATTTTCCATATATTGTATATCAGCTATTCTAGAATCTGTCTGCTCCTTACCTTTTACTTGCTTTTCCCCCTCTCATAACAGAAAATACAACAGTGTCATAGTTTATCAGAGTCACAGTTAAAAAATAGCACACACTGGTTGACTTAAAAACAGAAACTTATTGCCTTAACACTCTTTGAAAAATTAGAAATCCAATATTAGAATATCAGGACCTTGAAAGGCTTTTTCCCCGAATCTGAAGCATTCTCCTGCTGGCTTGACACAAATGTTTGGATTCCTTGGCTTCCTTCTTTTTGTTTTTCACATGGTTGCATTTTTGTGGTTATCTTCGTTAACTGGATTCTACATCTTCTTGCTTCTCTGAATGCACACCAATTTCATCCCTTTATAAGGAATCTGATAATATAGATTAAGGCTTTCCTTCCCTCCCAATTCATTTTCGTCACACCTAAATAGGTTTTCAGACCACATAGGACTATTTACAAGTGAATTCACACCTTAATTCATGATATATCTTTAAAAGTCTTTTTCAAAATAGGATCACACTGAAAACAACGTAGACTAAGATTAAGAACCTTCCTTTTTGTTAAGCACATGATTTGTGATTCATTCCACCAAGGATTGTAAACTATTAATAGAATGGGTAATTTTTCAGATCCATGGCAAGGGTATGCTTAAAGATATATATAAGAGGGATTGTGAAAATGAAGTCATTAACATGGCATTGTAAGAAATCCCCTGGGAAAGTTTCCCCTCATAAAAAATTAATAAAAGGTTAAATCCAACTTGCATGGAAATGTGGAGTATGAAAGTTTTGAAGCACTCCATAAACACTAATTTGGAGAAAAAGTAAAAAAGAATACATCAAAAACAGATGGGAGGGGGGCCAGCTGTAGCCCAATTGGTAGGACACTGGTTTACCACATAGGAGGGCCCAGGTTTGGTTCCTGGGGCCTCCTCAAGCAGACAGACCACCTTGAGAAGGCAAGCCACCACGGGCAGGGCAAGCCCCCACCAGCAGGGCAAGCCACCTTGCAGTGAGCTGACTTGGCAGGTTGCTGTAGCGGGGAGAGACAAGAAGACACAGAAGAACACAAAAATGAACACAGCAAGAACAAGCAGAAAGGGGGGGATATATAATAAATAAAAAACAAATTAAAAAAAAACAGATGGGAGATTTATATCACAGATCTGCCAGTGTGGAGCCTTCTACTTCATTCAGTTCTGCACAGTTTAAGAGTTAAACAGAGGCTTCATGGCATAGGTCCCTCCTGTCATGGGTGTGACCACAGAGTCAGACACAGTACTGAGTTAGACCCCACAAGCATCCATGAACAGAGACTTGTTGCAGAGTCACAAGGCTGAACACAAACAACTAAGGGATGCCACATCCAAAAGTGAAAAATAGCCCACCAAACTGTTGATAAGAAGTTCACACACTTCAGTGTCATTGCTGGACCGCCTAAAACAGATGCATTATGGGAGTTCCAGAAGAAGATGAGGAAGGAAAAGGGACAGAAAGCATATTTGAAGAAATAATGGCTATAAATTTGACAAATCTTATGAACAACATAAATATACATGTCTATGAAGTGCAATGCAATATACTCGAAACTGAATAAAACCTAATAGAACTACTCTGGGACATACACTAATCAGTATGATATGTGCCAAAAAATAAAAAGAAATTTATGAAAGCAGCAACAGAAAGGCAATTCATCACATACAAGGGATCCTCAACAGCAGTAAATGCCAATTTCTCATCAGAATTTTTTGGGATGAATAGGCAGTGGTATGATATATTTAAGGACTGAAAAAGAAAAAGTGCCAGCCAACATTTCTTCATCTAGCAAAACTCTACTTCAAAATAAGGGCGAGTTTAAAATGTTCAAAGATAAAAAGAAACTGAATGTGTTCATCACAAAAAGACTGGCCATACAAGAATTACTATAGTGTTGCAAGGAAAAAACAGTATGAAGCAGCTTGGATACATGAGAATAAGTGAAGAACTTCTGCAAAAACAACTAAATATGTAAATGCAAAATGCAATAGTATTGTATCCTCAATATATAATTTTAATCCTTAATTCCTATAAAAGTCAGAATACAATTGAATAAGAAAAAGTAATATTTCTAGATAATTGACACACATGTAATGACTTAATGTGGACCAAAAACAACGTAAAGAAGAAATACACTGTCATTCTTTTGTTAGTTGTCCTGGATGATTTTAATGAACAGGAGAGTAGGTGTTGCAACTCTCTTAAGATTCAGGGCTCAACCTGCAAAGGAACAGAACAAATATTTTACTCTCTGGAACATATATTTATGAGTATAGTGCTAATTATAGGTTCAAATAGAATGTGCAGAAGAGCCATGTGTAGGGAAATTATTAATGAGTCTAACTCTGTTAAATTGAGGAGCATATATTCCAACGTAAGGCCCGCTGACAAGATGCCATATTCCTGAGATTGCATGTCTATAGTGCCTGGATGTATCTCTTTCCCTGAGGAGGATGATAATGCTCATATTAGTCAGCCAAAGGGGTGCTGATGCAAAATACCAGAAATTGGTTGGTCTTTATAAAGAGTATTTATTTGGAGTAGAAGTCTACAGTTACCAGGCCATAAAGCGTAAGTTTCTTCCCTCACCAAAGTCCATTGCCACATGTCAGAGCAAGACAGCTGCCGATCTTTGCCAGGGTTCAGGCTTCTTGGGTTCCTCTCTTCCCCGGGCTGCATTTCTCTCTGAGCTTAGCTCCTCTGTTTCCTCCACAAGGTCAGCTGTAGTCTATGAGGCTCTCTAGGCTTTGCTTCTCTCCACAAGGCCAGCTGTGAAATCTCAGGTGAATGGCTCATCTCTATCCTGGGGCCTCCTCTCCTTCCTCACCAGAACTCCAACATCAAAACTGCTCCAACACCATTCTTTGCCATACCTTTTATATATTATTCCCCACCCACCAAGGGGTGGGACTCAATGCCCTACTGATGTGGCCCAGTTAAAGCCCTAATCATAACTTAATCATACCCAGATTAACAGACCAGTTTACTAGCATGATCCAATATCTATTTTTGGAATTCATAATTACATCAAACTGCCAAACTGCTACAATGTCCTTACCCCAAAACAGAGTATCCACAACTGCAAGCAAGACAGTTCTATACATCTGACTCATGGGATCTAAACTCTCTCTCAATCAGATACAGAGTGGGCATTACCATCCCCAAGTCCTCAAGATTGAGGAATGAACAGACATAAGTGGGGATTGCAGCTATGATCTAAAGTTGACTTATTTTTATTCTAGCAATGGAAGAACTTGTATGGGTGTTATAAAGGCAATGACTACCCGAGGTTCTGAGGGGAGGTAAAGGGAAAAATATCTGTAACATGGAGCATTTTTGGAACAATGGATTTTCTTGCATGACATTTGCAATGATGCATTGAGGCAAATATTCATTTTTTCAAAACCTAAGAAATTGTGTGGTGCAAAGTGTAAACTCTAATGTACACTATAAACCATGGTTAGTAGCAATGCTTCAATATGTGTTCATCAATTGTAACAAATGTGCCATAGTATTGAAAGATGTTGTTAATGGGGAAAAGTGGGGGAATGGAAGGAGGTGAGGTATATGTATATCCCCTATCTTTTTGATGTAGCATTCATGTAATCTAAAGCTTCTTTAAAATAAAAACATTAAAAAGAAGAGAGAGGAATATGTGAGCAGAGAAAGTGTATACTATTTGAGTTATGTTTAACTCCTTAATTTAATAGACTATAGATAAGCTTATGTAATACAACCTGGGTAACCACAAAGAAAGGGTTTTAAAAACATTCAGAAACATATATGATACAGGGAATAGTCAGATACAGAAAAAAATATCAGCTTTATAGGAAAGGAGGTTTCAATAAAGGAAAACTGAATAAAAATATATATGACATATAAAAATAAAAAGACAATATGGCTGAAGTAATTACTGCCTTTACAGTAATAATATTGAATAGTAATGGATTAAACTTCCCAATCAAAAGATGCAGATAGGCTGAATTGATAAAAAAAAGCATGATCAATTGTATACTATTTATAATAGACTCACCTTGGGTCCAAAGAAACAAATAGGTTGAAAGTGAAATGATGGGAAAAGATACTCCAGGTCAATAGTAAACAAAAGAGGGCTAGGGTAACAGTTCTAATATCAAACAAAATACAATTTAAGTCAAAAGCTGTTACAGAGTACATAGAAGGATATTTTGTATTAATACAAGGGTCAATCCACCAAAAAGAAATAACAATCATAAATGTATATGCACCCACCATGGTGCCCAAAGATACATGAGGCAAACATTGGCAAAACTGAAGGGAAGAATAGACATCTCTACAATTATAGTTGTAGACTTCAGTAATCCACTCTGATTAATATATAGAACATCTAGATGGAAGATCAGTAATAAAAGAGAATTGAATAATATGATAAACAATTAGACCTAATAATACAATAATGAGTAGAAATGGTTAAAGCATGTGATGGTGTTTGTAACTAGCAGTGCTATTGTATGGGTATGACAGTGGTTGAAAAGGAATGTCTAAGGTCATGTATATTCCTTGAAAGAAAGCTTGAAACAGTAACATGGGACTGTATAAGATAGTAAAACCTCATTTAAAAAACGAATATGGGTGATATTGCATATATAAGACAGTTTGAACAACTGTATGCCAAAAAAAAAAAACACAAACCTGAAAATGTAGAGGAGATAGGAAAATTACTAGAGACACATGAACCACCTACACTGGCCATAGAACAAACATAAGACCTCAACAAAACAATCGCAAGTGAAGAGATTGAAATAGTCATGAAATACCTTCCAAAGATGGCTTCACAACTGAATTCTACCAGTCATTTAAAATTGATTTAATACCCATCTTACTCAAGCTCTCCCAAAAACTTGTGCAGGAAAGAACAGTATCAATCTCATTCTATGAAGCCAACATACTAAAAGGAGACAAAGATATTATGAAAAAAAATTACATACTAATATCCTTAATAAATGTAGATGCAAAAATCCTCAACAAAATACTTGCAAACAGAACCCAAATGAACATTAAAAGAAGTATACACCATGATGAAGTGGCTATTATCCCAGGTATGGAAGGGTGGTTCAACACTAGAAAATCAATTGGTGTAACAAACCATATTGATGAACTGAAGAAGAAAATTGCATGATCTTCTCGATTGATGCAGAAAAGGTATTTGACAAAATACAGTACACTTTCTTGATAAAAACACCCAAAAGATAGGAATAGAAAGAAGCTTTCTCAATATGATAAAGTGCATATATGAAAAACCTACAGCTAGCATTGTACTCAATGGTGAAAGACTGAAAGCTTTCACACTGAGATCAGGAACAAGACAAAGATGCCTATTGTCATAATTGCCATTCAATATTGTGTTAGAGGATGTAGCTAGAGCAATTAGGCTTGATAAAGAAATAAAAGGCATCCAAATAGGAAAGGAAGAAGTAAAACTTTCACTACTCGCTGATGAATATCTAGAAAATTCTGAAATAGCCACAACAAAGTTACTAGAATTAATAGACGACTTCAGCAAAGTGGTGATGCATATGAATACACTACTGATATGCAATCTGAGGAGAAAATCATAATAATTCTATTGATAATAGCCCCAAAAACATTCACATATTAAGGATAAACTTAATCAATGACATAAAGGGCATGTATTCAGAATTCTATAAAAGATTGCTAAAAGAAACTGAAGACTTTAAAAAAAGGGAGGATATTCCATGTTTATGGGTGGAAAAATAAATATCATTAAGATGTCAATTCTACCCAGGTTGATTTACAGATTCAACACAATCCCAATAAAAATTCCAAAAGCATTTTTCTCAAAAATCAAAAATCAAATTTATTTGGAAGGGCAAGGGGCCCCAAAAAGCTAAAAAAAATTTTAAAAAGAAGAATGAGGTTGGGGGACTCTCACTTCCTAACTTTAAAGCACATTTCACAGTTACAGTAGTAAAAATAGCATGCAACTGGCATAAAGACGGATTGATCAATGGAACTGAATTGAGAACTCAGAAATAGACCCTCAATTACAGTCAAGTGATTTTTGACAAGGCTGTTAAGCTTGCTCCACTGGGCCAGAAGAGTCTATTCAACAAATGGTGCTGGGAGAACTGGAAAGGCATATCCAAAAGAAAGGATATCTTAATGAAAAATTAACCCAAAATGGATCTAGGATCTAAAAATAAAAACAACAACCATAAAACTCCTAGGTGAAAACTTTGGAAAATATCTTCAAGACCTCATGGTAGGTGGTAGCTTTTAAAATTTTACACCCAAAGCATGGGCAACAAAAGAAAAAATAGATAAATGGGACCTCCTCATAATTAAATACTTTTGCACCACAAAGGTCTTTGTTAAAAGCCTGCCAAATCAATGGGAGAAAACATTTGGCAATCACATATCCGATAAGGGTTTAATAGCCATAATATTTAAAGAGGTCATACAACTTAACAATAAAAAGACAAACTACATAATTAAAAAATGGACAAATGACTTGAAAAGATGGTTGTCCAAGGAAGAAATAGAAATAGTGAAGAAACACAACGAAAACTGTTCAACAATGCTACCATTTAAGGAAATGCAAATCAAAATTACAATGAAATATCATTTTACACCTATAAGACTGGCTACTTTAAAAAGCTGCAAAACTGTAAATGTTGGAGAAGATGTTGAGAGAAAATAACGTTTATTCACTTTTGGTTGTAATGGAGAATTTATAGCCAAAATGGAGAACTTTTTGCCAGTTTTTATGGATGTTGAATACAGACCTGCCATGTGATCTGACAATAACTTTGCTAGGTATATACCCAGAAGTACTGGGAGCAGTGATACAAATAGACATCTCCACACCAATGTTCATAGCAGATAGCCAAAAGTTGGAAACAACCCAGGTGTCCATCAATTGTTGAATGTTTAAACAAACCTGGAGGATATTATTTTGAGTTAGGCAAGCAGACACAAAAGGACAAATATTGTATGCGTGTGCTATTATGAACTAAATATATTATGTAAACTCCTGGAATTAAAAATTAGATTAATAGTTCACCAGAAAATAGAATGAGGGTAGAGAGTGGAAATCTGCTGGTTCTGATCTGTGCAGAATTGGTTAAAAGGTTGTTTGTAAATCACTGGAAATGTAATGAAATGTTGAGAGCACATCACACTGGTTGTGACAAGCAGAGCTCTTATATGGATATGACAATAGTTGAAACAGAAAGCCTAGGTTCATTTATATTACTAGAAGGAAAGCTAAAACATATAACTTGGGAATGCATAAGACAGTGAAACCTCATATAAAATATGAATATGGGCATATATGTGTTTTTTTACAAAATAAATAGAAATAAACTAGAGAGAAGGAAACAATAGCAGCTATGCATGGCAGGGGTAGCACAGAAAGACTGAAATGTGATGGGTTTTCTTTGGTTGTTTTTTGTTTTTTAGTAGTATTGCTATAGTTGCTGGAATAATAATGATGCTCTTAGAATGACTAGAGTGATGAATGTACAATTATGTGATTGTACTGAATACAATTGATTGTATACTTTGGATGTGTTTATGCTTTATTAATATGTATCAATAAAATTGATTTGTTAAAAAAGAGAGCTGATATAGCTATACTAAACTATACTAATATGAAACAAAATAGATTGGGGAAAAAGAAGGCCACTATATATTAATACATGGGTCAATCCATCAGGAAGAAGTAACAATCATAAATATTTATGCACCTCCACCATGGTGCCCCAAAGTACATGAGGCAAACACTGGAAACACTGAAGGGAGGAATAGACACCTCAACGATAATAGTTGGAGTCTTCAACAAACTACTTTAATCAATAGATAGAACATCTAGTCAGAATATCAATAAGAAAACAGAGAATTGAATAATATGATAAATGAACTAGGTCTAAGAGACATATATAGAATATTATACCCTAAACAGCAGGATACACATTCTTCTTTATTACACATCAATCATTCTCCAGGATAAACCACATATTGGCTCACAAGACAAGTCTCAATAAATAAAAATGATTGAAATCATGCTAAGTTCTTTGCTGACAGCAATGGAATGAAACTTGAAATATATAAGAAGCAGACGATTGGAAAATTCACAAATATGTGGACGTTAAATACATATTCTTAAACACTCAATGGATCAAAGAAGAAATTACAAGGGCAATCAATAACTTTATTGAGATGAATGAAAATGAGAACACAACATATTGAAATTTGTCAAATACAAAGAAGGTAGTGCTGAGCAGGTAATTTATAGCCCTAAATGCTTATTTTAAAACAGAGGAAGAACTAAAATCAAAGTCCTATTCACACATCTGGAGGAACTAGAAAAAGAACAGCAATATAAGTTCAAAGTAAGCAGAAGGAAAGAAATAACAAACATTAGAGCAGAGTTCAACCAAATAGAGAATAAAAAAGAGAGAGCATTAACAAAACAAAAGTTTGGTTGTTTGAAAACATCAATAAAATGGACAAAACTAGCTAGACTGACAAAGAAAAAAAGAGAAAACACAAATAAATAAAATCAGAAATGAAATGGGGGAACATTACTGCTCAACCCACAGAAATAAAAAAGATCACAAGAGGATATTATGAACCACCCCAAGGTAACAAATTAGATAAACTAGATGAAATAGAAAAATTCCCAGAAACACATGAACAACACACACTGACTCTAGAAGAAATAAGATATTTCAACAGACCAATTACAAATAAAGAAATTGAATCAGCTTTTTAAAATTTCCTCTAAATAAAAGCTCGGTAGCAAATTGCTATCCAGATGAACTCTACCAATCATTCCAAGATGAATTAATACCAATTCCTCTCAAACTCTTCCAAAAATTTGAAGAAGGAATGCTACCTAACTCATTCTATGAGACCAAAATCACCCTAATACCCAAGCCAGAAAAAGATACTACAAGAAAAGAAAATTACAGACAAATTGCTCTTATGAATGTAGATGCAAAATTCCTCAACAAAAAGGAATTTTAATCCAAAAGCTCATGATCAGTGGGATTTATCCTAGGTATGAAAGGGTGGTTCCACACAAGAAAATCATTCAATGTAATACAGCATATTAACAAAATGAATAAAAAAACCTACATAATTGTTTCAATTGACATAGAAAAGGCATTTGACAAAATCCAGCAAATATTCTTGATGAACAATACTTAGAAAAATAGGAATAGAATTTTCCTCAACATGATTAAGGGTATAATATATGAAAAACCCTTGATACTCAGTGGTGAAAGCCTGAAAGCTTTCCCTCAAGATCTGAAACAAGACAAGAATGCTCATTGTCACCGTTGGTATCAACCTTGTTCTAGAAGTTCTAGTCAGAGAATTTAGGCAAAAAAAAAAAAAAAAAGAAATAAAATGCATACAACTTTGAATGGAAGAAGTAAAAGTTTCACTATTTGCAGATAACATCCATTTATACATTTAAATCCCAAAAAAAGTCTCCAGCAAAGCAGCTATAACTAATAAACAAATTCAGCAAAGTGGTGAGGTAGAATATTAACACGCAAATATCAGTAGTGTTTCGTTACACTATTATGAGAAATCTTAGGAAGAAGTAAAGAAAAAATTTCCATTTACAATAACATCTAGAAGAATCAAATATATAGAAATAAATCTAACTAAGGTTGTTAAGGATTTGCATATGGAAAACTACAAAACTTTGCTGAAAGAAATCAAAGAAGATGCAAATAAATGGAAATACATTCAATGCAATCTCAATTAAAATCAAACAGTCTACTTTACATAAATGGAAAACCTCATAATCAAATTTGTTTGGAATGGCAGAACCATCTTGAAAAAGAAGATCAAGTTTGTATGAAGCACATTCTTGACTTTAATCTTATTAGAAAGCTTCAGTGGTCAAAAAAAACATGTTAATTATAAAAGGATAGATATATAGACCAATAGAATATAATTGAGAGATTCAAAATAGATACTCACATTTATGGCTCATTGATTTTCAGCAAAGCTGTAAAGTCCATTCAATTTGGAAAGAATAGTCTCTTCAACAAATGGTTCTGGGAAATCTGGATATCTATTTGCAAAACACTGAAGGGAATGACTATCTCACACCATATTTAAAAATTAACTCAAAGTGGATTAAATACTTAAATTTAAGAGCTATAACTACAAAACTCCTAGAAGAAAATGTAGTGAAATATCTACAGGAACTTGTATTAAGAAATGGTTTCTTAGAATTGACAAGAGTATAGGAAACAAAGGAAAAATTGATAAATAGAACCTCATTAACCTCATTGAAAAGGAAACTTAGTCAATGGGAGAGTATATTTGGAAACCACACATTTGATAAGGCCTTAATATCCAGAATATATAAAGAAATCTTACAACTGAACAATAAAAAGACAACCCAATTACAAATGAGCTAAAGACTAGAATAGAAAGTCCTCTAAAGAGGATATACCAATGCCCAAAGCACCCATGAAGAGATACTCATCATTAGCTAGTATGGAAATGCAAATCAAACCTCCAATGAGAGACTACTTCACATACACTGGAAAGGCTACTTCTAAAGAAAAACAGAAAA
Source organism: Chaetophractus vellerosus (assembly GCA_004027955.1). Lineage (NCBI taxonomy): Eukaryota > Metazoa > Chordata > Mammalia > Cingulata > Chlamyphoridae > Chaetophractus > Chaetophractus vellerosus. The sequence continues at coordinate 13,457 of PVKH010013967.1, forward strand.
TTATAAATTTTGTAAAGGATGTATAGATATCAGAACACTTATTCATTGCTTATTAAAATGTAAAATTCTGCAGCTCCTGTGAAAGACAATTTGACAATTCCTCAGAAAGTTAAGTATAGAATTAGCATATGGCTTGGCAATCCCCATAACCATAAGAATTGAAAGCAGGGACTTGAACTGATATTTACACACCAATGTTTATAGTGGCATTATTAGCAATTGCCAAAAATGTAACCCACTCAAGTAGCCATCAGGTGATAAGTGGAAAAACAAATGTGGTATGTACATACAATTAAATATTTTTCAACAGTATAAAGGAGTAAAGTTCTGATACTTTCAAGAACATGGATGAACCTGGAACACATCTTGTTGAGTGAAATAAGCCAGACAGAAAAGGACAAATATTGTAAGAGCTAACTGATATGAAATAATTAGAATAAGTAAACTCATAAGTCAAAATTTTGAATATAGTTATCAGGGGCTAGCGGTTGGGAGTAAAGAATGGCTATGCTTTAATTGTGTAGAGTTTCATTTAGTTTTATTGTAAGGTTTTGGTAATGGATACTGGTGACTGTAGCACAGCATTGTGAACATAATTAACAACACTGAATTGCATAATTGAATGTGGTTAAAAGGGAAATTTTAAGTCATATATATGTTACTAGAAAAAAGAAAATTTTAAACCCATAGGACTCTACAATACATGAAATGAACACTGTTGTAAAGAATAGACTGTAATTAATAGCATAATTATATAAATTTTCCTCCATGAATTATAGGAAATGTACCACACTAATAAATAGTGTTAATAATAGGATAGTAAATGTAATTTATGTATTTTATGTATTATATTTCTGTAAACCTAAAATATCTCTAATTTAAAAAAGGAAAGAGAATAGTATAAAAGAGTGTAGAGACATATTGGAAATTTTTCTCTTGATTTTCTCCCGTTCATCTTTTCTGCCTACACATTTCAATTAATTTGCTCTCACTAAGTTCACAACTAATCTCCATATGCTAACTACAATGTCCTTTTTAAAATTATCTTCCTAAGCAAATATTAGTTTTGGGTACTACTGAAAGTTGTTGAAGTTGTTGTGATAACACTGGCTTGTGCCATAGCGGTAACACTTACTGCACCTATATTCATGAAAGTCCAATCTGTTTTTATTACTGTATTATGTTTCTTTCTTTGCCCTAGTGCTAATTTTGTTCTCATTGGTTCTATTTTTTCCACATACTTTTTTCATTCTACAATTTTCCTTAGGTTATTGTAATGGTTTGGCAGTTTTATGTAATTATGAATTCCAAAAATATAAATTGGATTATGCTTGTAAACTCATCTGTTCATCTGGGCATGATTGGTTTATGATTAGGGCATTGACTGGGCTGCAGTGAGTAGGGCATTGAGCCCCACCCCTAGGTGGGTGTGGTCTCAAGTTTAAAAAGCAAGACAGAAGATTGGAGAAGCAGATTGGAGAAGCAGTTCTGATGTTGGAGTGAACCGTTTGCCCCATAGTCTACAGCTGGCCTTGTGGAGAGACGCAACACATAGAGAGCCTCATGGTCTACAGCTGAACTTCTGGAGGAAACAGAAGCTAAGCCCAGAGAGAAACGCAGCCCCGGGAACAGAGGAACCTGGAAGCCTGAACACTGGAGACGTCGGCAGCTGTCTTGCTCATACACGTGGACTTTGGTGAGGGAAGAACTTTATGCTTTGTGGCCTGGTAACTGTAGACTTCTACCCCAAATAAATACCCTTTATAAAGACTGACCAATTATTGGTATATTACAAAAGGCATCCCTGTGGCTGACTAAAACAGTTATCTCATCGATTTCTGTGTTTTACACTGTTAATCATTTGCTTGTTTCTTCACCAAAGGAAATATACCAAACTTTTTTGTTTTATGTCAATTAGTAGATCACTTGTTATATATTCCAAATATATACATATTTATCTATAAATTGCTAGATGTCCCACTATAATAATATATTATGGATTTATAAAACATAAAAAAAGAAAATAATATTAATGAAATAAATGGTATTAAAATAGTTCTTATTTAATTTTATGTATAATGCTATGAAACAAGTTTTGTTCTTGCTAAAATGGTGGTCAATTAAATCAATAACAATAACATCATTTTTAAAAAGTGATGATATGTGTCATTACTTTTGATATTTAGTACACCACTATTATAGTTCTTAGACTTATGTAATTTTATAACCAAACATTTTTAAATGTCTGACATAGCTGAAAAGATCACCACAAACAGATTCTTTTGTCTAAATGGGAGAAGTATGGCAGTTTTGAGTGGGTTTCAGAACGTGAAAGGATTCTTTGGTGAATTCAAGCAGTGGTGCTTAGGTACTAGCATTTGAATCACAGATACTAGCAGATCTATGGTATTAAGATATCTGAAAAGAGATTTAGAAATAATAGAAAGTTCTAAAAGCCCCAATAGGAATATCACAACACACACTCCTATGGTTTTGAGGCAAGGCCTTCTTTCTGCAGCAGAGATGAATAAACCAAACAAAAAAATAATTCCATGTTCTTTGACCTCTGCTAGTGAAAGAGTACTTGACCATGGGACATCAAGTGACCATAGGCTTTGAACAGTCCTTTATGAGTGGGAATATTTCAGACTAACAAAGTAAAAGTTCACAGAGCCAAGGTCCAATGCCTTTTTAAATTAAATTGGCACATCCAGGATCAGGAATGAGCTGGTCTGGAGGACATTGTAACTTTTGCCAGCAGATGAACCAGACCCTCATGTCATCCACCTCATTGAACTGAAATCTCAGGTCATCAATCTGTGATTTTCACTTTTGACCAGCTGACAGGTAAAGATAATGGTCAAGCTTGGTTCTTAAACAGCCACTGTGTCAAAGATGAAATTATAGGGAATTAAGGAAATTCTTACAGATGAGTGAAAATGGAAACACTACTTAATATCTATGTGATGCAGGAAAGATAGTTTACAGAGGGATGTTTATAGATATAAATGCTTTCTTTAGAAAAAAGAATCTCAAAACAATAATAAAGTTTCATGATTTGTGGAATTTAGATAAAGAAGGGCAAACTAAACTGAAGTAAGAAGAAGGAAGGAAATAAATATTAGAGAGAAGATGAGTGAAATAGCAGATAGAAATCAATTGAGAGAATCCCTAAAGCAAAAGTTGCTTCTTGGGAAAGACCAATG
>PVKH010013968.1:0-16657 GCA_004027955.1 Chaetophractus vellerosus
TCTTTAGGAAGAATTGGGAACTGATCCTGGGGATCTCTGGTGTGGGAGAGAGGCATTCTACTGCTTGAGCCACCTCAGCTCCCTGGTTTGTTGTTTCTCATTGTCTCTCCTCTTATCTCTTGTTGTGTCAGCTCCCTTCAAGAACCAGCTCTCTGAGTGAGCCAGCTCTCTGTGGGGATCAGCTCTCTGCATGGGACAGCTTGAGGCCCTAAGGAATGAACTCAGGGCATCCCATATGATAGACAGGAGCCCAATTGCTTGAGGCACATGGCTTCCCTCAGCAAATATCATAAGATGAATGAAAATGAGGACTCAATATTTCAAGACCTCGGGAAACCACAAAGGCAGTGCTGAGAGGGAACATTATAGCCCTCGATGCTTGAATTAAAAAAGAAGAAAGGGCTAAAATTGAAAATTTAACTGCACACCTGGAGGAACTAGTAAAAGATCAACAAACTAATTCCAAGCCAACCTGAAGAAAATAAATAGTAAGATCAGAGCAGAAATAAATGAAATTGAGATAAAAAATCAAGGAGAGGATCAACAAAACCTAAAGTTGTTCTTTGAGTAAATCAACGAAATTGACAAATACTTAGCTAGACTGACAAAGAAAAAGAGAGAAGACACAAATAAATAAAATAAGAAATGATAGGGGGGACATTATCACTAATGCCATAGCAATAAGAGAAATCATAAGAGGATACTATGAACAAATTTATGCTAAAAAACTAGACAATGTAGAGGAGATGGAAAAATTCCTAGAAACACAGGAAGAAATTATAGTAACCCTAGAGAAATAGAAGGACTTAACAAAGCAATGACAAATGAAGAGATTGAAATTGTCATGAAACACCTCCCAAAGTTGAAAAGCCTGGGACCAGATGGCTTCACAGGTGAATTCTACCAGTCATTCAAAGATGACTGAGCACCAGGATTCCTCAAGCTCCACCAAAAAATAAACTGGAAATAATGCTACCAAACTCATTCTATAAAGCCAACATCATCAAAATAACAAAATCAGATAAAGATACTACAAAAAGAAAAGAAAATTACACACTGTAATGGATTGGCAGTTTTATGTAATTATGAATTACAAATATATAAATTGGATTATTCTTGTAAACTCATCTGTTCTTCTGAGCATGATTGGTTTATGATAAGGGCATTAACTGGGCCACTTCAGGAGGGTGTTGGGCCCTGCCCCTCAGTGGGTGTGGTCTCAAGTATAAAGGTTAGGCAGCAGATTTGAGTTGCAGAGATTTGGAGAAGCAGATTTGAGAAGCAGTTCTGATGTTGGAGTGAGCCGTTCACCCTATAGTCTACAGCTGGCCTTGTGGAGAGACACAATGCATAGAGAGCCTCATGGTCTACAGCTGAACTTGTGGAGGAAACAGAAGCTAAGCCCGGAGAGAAACACAGCCCGGGAACAGAGGAACCTGGAAGCCTGAACACTGGAGACGTTGGCAGCTGTCTTGCTCCAACATGTGGACTTTGGTGAGGGAAGAAATTTATGCTTTGTGGCCTGGTAACTGTAAGCTTCTACCCCAAATAAATACCCTTTATAAAGACTGACCCATTTTTGGTGTATTTCAAAAGGCACACCTGTGTCTGACCAAAACACACACCAATATCACTAATGAACATAGTTGGAAAAATCCTCAACAAAATACTTGCAAACTGAATCCCAAAGCATATTAAAAGAATTATACACCCACTGATATGATGCCCAATGAACCCATGAACATATTTGTATGCTTTAGAGGTATGTCCCAGGTGAATCCTTACTCATGCATCTCCCATTACTGACACCCTGCAACAGTGATCCTCCTCTGCCATTGTTGTGACCCTTCTGTGAACCAAAACCTCTCCAAAGATGAAACCAACCAAATAACCAAATACACTTAATATGACAATGAAATATTTTTTTAAAATAGCCAATAAAATACAAAAAATTAAAAATTGAAATAAAAAAAGTAAATACTAATTTTTGCCATTGTGTCTTTCATCATTTTAAGATCTGTTGTCTTGTATGTACAAGTGACATTTTCTTTCATATATTCTCCAGTGTATTTTTTTCTTAATTTTATCATCAAAAAAGATTTAGGTTTCAGAATATTCACAGTAAATATAGAAGATGTGCATATACCAAATGCCTTCACCCTTTCCCCCCTCCCCAATTAATAACATTTTACCTGCAGATTGTATATTTTTAAAAATTGATGTACAAATATTGAAGCATTGCTACTAACCAATGTCAATGATTTACATTATGGTTTACATTTCATTCAAACACTTTTATAGGTTCTGAAAAAGTTTTGAAGTGGCCTGTATTCATTATTCTAAGATCATACTGAAGAGTTCTAATGCCCTGAAAATTCTTTATGTTCTATCTATTCTATTCTTCCATCCCCCTCTCCTTGGAATCTGTGGTAACCACTAAGTTTTTATTTTTGAAGAATAAGATTCATAATTACTTGCAACAATCTCAGTGAATAGAGATCCATAAAATAACTGAAAGAATATGGAATTCCCATCCTGGGGAGTTCTGTTACACTCTCTCATAGGACAAACAGAATCTCCCAAGTACGAAGGCAGTGCCAATGAAGGAAGACAGACCATTACGCCAGGCCTTTGATATTAAAGATTGTACTTATGATCCTTTTCTTGTGAATTGAAACTTAGCCTAGTATTATATACTGCCTAAGAGTTACCTCTGAAAGCCTCCTTGTTGCTCAAATGTGTCCTCTTTCTAAGCAAAACTCAGTATATAAACACACTACCTTCATCCCACCATGGGACATGACTCTCAGGGATGGGCCTCCCTGGCACCAAGTGATTATTACCAAGTGCCAACTAACAGTGCATTTGGAAAAAGACCTAAAAAAAGAGGGATATGGTAAATACAAATGAATTTTTATAGCTAAGAGATTTCAAAATGAGTCAGGAATTCATTCCAGAGGTTATGATTATGCAAGTCTCAGCAGGATCTCATTGACTGCCACAGTAAACTACCTCAAATAATGGGGCTTGTGAAGGCTCTAGAGACATCCAGAAACTATAAGCAGGGGAGACAGCTCAGGAAATTGGCCTTACTTTAGAATTTAGAATCAGTGAGCCTTACTTTAGAATTTATTCTCACCAGTGTAACAAATTTAGACTCATTTATAAGTTCTCTACACATGGTTCTTCTGTCCCTTTAAATTGAATCCATATTTTGCACTATTCTTGATGAATATATGTCCCAGAGACTTGAATCTTTGGTCCATCTATGGGCCAGTTGACCCCTGAATTTCAGGAGAGTTGGAACACTTACTGTCCAGTTCACTGGACTCATCCAGGACAACTAAGAAGTGGATGATAATGGACAATGCCAATCCCAAGTGACAGAGTGTCTGCAACTGCAAGCAAGATAGCTCCATCCATATGCCCCACAGGATCTATGTGCCCTCTCAATTAGAAGTAGAGAGGCCATCTCCATCCCCAATTCCTGAAGATTGGAGAATGATAAATGGAATAAAGTACACTTACTATTATTTTTCTATAGACCTATTACATTCTAGCAATGGAAGAAATCTTGTCATTGATGTAAAGGCAATGGCCACTGGAGATTCTGAGGGATGGGAGATGGAAGAATAGGTGTAATATGGGGATATTTTTTGAGACATTGGAATTGTCCTGCATGACATTGCAGTGACAGATACAGGCTATTGCATATTTTGTCATAACATACAAAATTGTGCAGGAAAAAGGGTAAACTATAATATAAGCTGTAGCCAATAGTTAGTAGCAATGCTTCAACATGGGTTCATCAATTGTAACAAATGTACCACACTAATGAAGGATGTTATTGATTTGGGAAAGTGTGGGAGGGGGAGGAGTGGGGCATATGGGAATCCCTTATATTTTTGATATAACATTTATGTGATCTAAAGCTTCTTTAAAAACAAAATAATAGTTATTAAAATTGTTTATCTAAAATTAAATTATTCAAATGCAAAATCTTAGGAAACAAGGAGCTCTGAGCTTCATTCCAGGCATTATTAAATGTCTTGGACAAGATTATCACACTGCTGTAATTCTCATATTCTTCATCCATTAAATCAGAATAGTGAAACCAATATCATAGAGTAATTGAATGAATTAAATAAAATAATGAAAATAAAATGACCAACACTGTGCAACTACTAATAGTGAATATTTTATAAAAGTTTCCAGTGGAGGTAGCCAGGTATAGGGATAGGAACAGACCAAAGAGGAGGGACTGCACTTCTGTATCTTCTGAGAGTCCAAGGAGGGGAAATTCCAAAACAAGTGTTTGGTTTTCTCATTCCATGTAACTGATGACACTCTGCAAAATAGACCAGAGCAATGAGAATTTATCCACAAGTATCTTTCATGAAATTAACACAAATGTTATGTATTGAATACACATTAAATTACTTATGTCTTATTTAATATATATATAGATGCAGTGTCCTTTATCTGAAAATACCAGGGAAACCAAATGCCTTTGCTTCTACTTCATGCTGTTTCTGACTAGCAATATTGGCCATAATTGTAATATTTTCCCAAAGCAACACTTTCCACAACAAATTCTCTTAGACTTTATTTTACTCAACAAACACTTTGACCAGTCATTGTGTACCATGTGATGAAAAGATGGGGTATTGGAAATTGGTGATGTTAGCACAATATTTTGAGTTTAATTAATATTACCAAACTGTACACTTGAAAAATGAATAGAATGAGAAACTTTGAGTTCTATGCATGTTACTAAAATAATAAAAGATAATTAAAAAAATAAATAAAAAGATTTATTCTGTCATTATGGGTTGGAAGATTCAATATTGGTAAGAGGGGTTTCTCATCTCAATCTCATTCTAAATAAAAGCAAGTCACTTTGTAGATATTGACAAAACTGTTCTAAAGTTTCTATGGAATTGTGTAAGACCTAGAAATCCTAAACAATACTGAAGAAGAACAAAGTTGCAGAACCCAAAACATGTGATTTCAAAATTTGCTATTAAAATGTGTCCTCTCATCCTGAAGCAAAGCAGGCATCAACATCCCAAAATCCTCAAGTTTGAGGAATGTAAAAACCTAAGAGTGGAAAGAAAATATAATCAAAGTAGACTTATTATTGTAGTAACAGAAGGACTTGTAACTTTGATATAACAGTAGTGATTACCAGAGATTCTGAGGGGAGATAGAAGGAAGAATAGTTGGAACACAGGAAATTTTTAGGGCATAATATTGTAATAATGGATATAGGTTATTATACATCTTGTAAAAATACTACACAATTGTACAGTGCAAAGTGTAAACCATAATGTAAACTATAGACCATGTTTGGTAACAATGCTTCATACTTTTTCAATTGTAACAAATATAACACACACATGTAAAATATTATTAATAAGGAAAAATGTAAGATGGGGAAGGGATGGTGTGTAAGGGAATTTCCTATATTTTCATAGTAACTTTTCTGTAATCTAAAACTTCTATAAAAATAAAGTTTAAAATTCTTAAAAAGCTACAATGTGATATCATTTCACACCTATCAGAATGGCCACTATTAAAAAAAAAAGAAAAACAGAAGACTACAAGTGTTGGAGAGGATAAGGAGAAATAGGAACACATATTCACTGTTGGTGGGCATGTAGAATGTTGCTGCCACTGTGGAAGACAGTTTGCCAGATCCTCAGGAAGCTAAATATAGAACTGCCATGTGATCAAGCAATCTCACTACTAGGTATAGAGTCAGAAGAACTGAAAACAGGAATATAAACAAATATTTTCACACTGATATTCATAGCAGCATTATTCACAATTGTCTAAAGATGGAAAAAGCCCAAGTGTCCATCAGTAGATGACTGGATAAAAAACATGTGGTACATACACACAATAGAATATTTTTCAGCTGTAAGAATAAATGAAGCCCTGATACATGTGACATCATGGATGAACCTTGAGAACATCATGATGAGTGAAATAATAAGTCAGACACAAAATGATAAATATTGTATGATCTCACTAATATAAACTAAATAAAGTGAAAAATTCATGAAGTCGACATGTGGAATATAGGTCACCAAGATGTTAGAATAAGGGTAGAGAATGGGGTGCTAATATTTAATTTGTGCAGAATTTGTAATAAGGCTGATTGTAAATTTTTGGAAATGGATGGAGGTGATGGGAGCACATTATTATGCATGTAATTAATAGTGCTGATACGGGCCCGGCTAGATAGCTCAGTGGATAAAGAGCGCACTGGGATACCACATGGGAGGCCCTGGGTTCGGTTCCCGGGGACCTCTCCTAGCGGGCAGACTGCCTTGAGAATGGCAAGCCGCCGTGGGTGGGCCGGAGCCGCCGTGGGCAGGGCAAAAAGCTGCCACGGACAGGGCAAAAGCCGCCACGGGCAGGGCAGGTCGCCTGTGAATGGAACACAGCCAGCCACCCACGAACTGGAGCCAGCCGTGAATAGAAGCAGAAGCCGCCCACAAGCGGGGAAAGCCACGCCTGCGCAGTGACCAAGTCTCGGCGTGTCGCCGCAACGGGGGGGAAGGGGAGATATGTAATAAAATAAATAAATCTTTAAAAAAAAATAGTGCTGATATGTGGGTGTGATTGTGGTTTAAAGGGAAATTTTTGGGTCATATATGTCACTAGAAGGAAAGCTGGAGGATGACCCACAGATTGGTATAACGTAATGAACTCTGTAGTGGACAGTGATTGTGGTCAATAGTAGAAATACAAGAATATTTTCCATTGATTAAAACAAATGTACATTACTATTACAAGGTGTTAATAACAGGGTGATGTGTGGACAAAAAAACCCACCAAAAACCTAAAACAAAATATGAACTTTAGTGAGTAGTAATATATTAATATTCTTCCATCAAATGAAAAAAAATGAACATTATTTTAAGTGAAAGAAACCAGCCACAAAGTACAACATACCATTTGATTCTATTTAAATAAAATGGAATTTTATTTATAAAAAATAAGATAGCAGTTAGTTACAAGGTGTTGATAATACTGTGCTAAAAGGAAAAATAGAACTAATGCAAACTATAGACTAGAGTTTGAAGTAATAATTTAATATTCTTTCATCAATTGAAAGAAAGGTACCATATGAATGATAAGAATCAATAATAGGTGGGTATAATAGGTACAGGATTTTTCTTTTTGGAGCAATGAAAATATTCTAAAATTTATAGTAGTGTTCAATGCACAAGTCTGTGATTAGAGTAAGAGCTATTGTTTATAAAATTGAATGAATTGTATGTTGTGTGAATATAACTCAATAATACTGCATTTTCAAAAAAGTAAAGTGCAAAGTACAAAACATCTAGAATAATACATACTCAAAATTCTAGGGGCACATGGTTTGACAATGAGTTTTAAGATATAGCACCCAAATACAATCCATGACAGAATAAAATATATAAGTTGTACTTTATTAAAATATAAAACTTTTCTCCGTAAAACACATTGATAAGAGGATAAAAAGAAAACCCTCATATTTGGAGAAAATATTTGCAAGAAACACATCTGATAAAGGATATGTATCCAAATATACAAAGAACTTTTAGCACCCAACAATTAGAAAGCAACAGCCAATTAAAAAATGGCAAAAGATCTGAACAGAAACTTATCAGAGAAGGTATACAGTTGGCAAATAAGCATAAAAATGATACTCAACATCATTTGTCATTAGGGAATTGCAAAATTAAAACTACAATAGATATAATAACATAGTCAGAATTAAACACTGACAATACCAATTGTTTTGAGGATGGAGAGCAATACAGACTCTCATTCATTGCTAGTAAGAATATAAAATGGTGCAGCCAGAATACAGGTTGGCAATTGTTTGTGCAACTAAATATAGTCTTAACCTGTGTGGTTATTTGGTATATGTACCCCCAAAAAAATGTTCTTAATCTTAATCCATTACTGCTGATGTAAATTTATTGTAAGTAGGACCTTTAGATAAGGTTACTGCAGTAAAGGTGTGGCCCAACTCAATCCTTCCATTGCCTCAATCAGGAAAAGACCTAAACTGATTACTGAATTCCTTTATAAGCAAAATGAAATTCAGACAAATAGAGAGAAAGTTCAAGGAAATAAAAAACTGAAGGTCAACAGAACCTAAAATAGAAGGGATAGGCCAGAGTGTCCACCAAATGCTTTATTATATGACAAAGTAACCCAGGACCAAATATCTGTGGCAACCTGCCCCAGAATGCCAGTCTTCAGGAAGAAAGCATAATCTTGATGATACCTTGATTTGGCCTTTTTCTTATTCTCAAAACTTTGGGCTAATAAATTCCTATGTGTAAGCCAATCCAGTACATGATATTTGCTTGAGCATACAAGAGAACTAAAACACCATCTAATCAAGCAATTCCACTTAGGTATATATACAGCTAATTCGAACACTTAAGTCCACACAAATGTCCCAACTTGAAGGTTTATAGCAAATTTATTTATAATCTCCAAAATCTAAAAGAAGCAGATATCCTACCATAGTGAATGAAAAAACACACTGTGCTATATCTACAAAATGAAATATATTGGGCTGATCAGTGATAAAATTAAATGTTCCATCCAATTAAAAAAGATAAAAATAAAACTTAAATCATTGTTACAAATTGAAAGAAACATGCTCCATATCTATGGTTTCAATTATGTGACATTCCAGATTAGGCAAATGAATGGAGACAATGGAATGACAACTAGTTGCCAGGAAAATGGGAGAAAGGAAGATCTTTTAATAGGTGAAGCCCAGGGGAATTTTTTGAGTGTTGAAAGTATTCTGCTTAACACTGTAATTGTAGACACATGACATTATGCATTTATTAAAACTCTTTGACTTTGAAAACACAAAGAGTGAACCTTAGTATATGCAAATAAAATTCTTTTACAATGTCAAAGGAATCCCTGGATGGAATGTAAAAGGTTCAAAAACAAACTAACTGTATCCCCCATGTATGACATGTTCTTTCTGAAGGGGATGGGGAGAATGTTTAGAAAGAAGTAATTTTGGATATGCATGGAATCTATAAAATGAAGCCAAAGTACAGTGTGTGTACGTACTGTACTCTACTTGAAAAAGTTTCATCCCATCAAGAGATGGATTAACAATTCTTTTATTTCTATACATGTACTCTGGAATCAGGCAATTAAGTAAATGGATGGCAAATGGTAGGAAAATTTTACTTAATGTGGAATGGGAGGTTACAGATAAGCAACAGGAGGAAGCTAGAATGATCTATGTAGCAATGGTATAGAGGTAGACACACCAGAATGAACTCCTGATAGGCTAATATAGATGCAGAGATTTAAATGAAGAAACATATATCTAGATATGTGTATATATATACAGGTTAGTGTGCATGCATATATTTACTCACACTGTCAACAGAGTAGGCCCAGATGTCTAAGAAGCAAGGAGAACAGCTGGTTCCCAGATGTTGGATTTTAACACCCTTGTGCAATACAAGGATCCTTGGAGAAAATGCTGGCAGTAGGCCTGGGGAAAGAAATATACAAGAAGAGCCTGAAGCATCTTGTAACAGAAAGTACCTATGTGCTAAAATAAAACCCTCCATGATGAGGCATATTAAAGAGACACAGGGCACAGCTCAAAGATCCCCCATGGGAAACATTAGAAAAAATGAACAAAATGAATAAAATGGTATTACATCTCAACCCAAAGTATCTCTCTAATGCCATGAATCCATCCTTATATAAATTATTGATTAAATAATAAAAAAGGCAAGTCTCCCATGTAGAAGAATTCAAATAATTTATGCATATTTTGCTCTCCCAAGGCAGTGGAGCAAAAATCTCATTCCTAGAATTTTACTTCATATAGTGACTTCATATATGGAAAGGCAGAGGAATGTGGAACTTTATACTGGGGGAACCTCAAAACAATTTTGATCAAGGTCAACATCAACAATGATTAGTCAAGTTGATAACATGCATCCTGGATATTATGTGATAAAAATGGCACTTTCTCTGTGGTGTCTTTACAAATAAATTTTTTAGTGAAATGCAAAAGCCCAGGAAAAATTAACTCTGAGCTTCATTCCAGATGGGATTACATGCCTTGGATAAGATTATCATGTTACTGTAGGTCTCACATTCTTCAACCATTAAATGAGTAATGGGAAACCAATTTCATAGAATAATTGAAAGAATTAAATAAAATAATGAACATAAAATGTTCAGAATCATGCCTAGTATTAACAGTGAATATTTTATATATACATTATGATTTAAGCCTACACTGACTCACTCTCCACACCTCCTTCCCCACATCCACTGTGCAATTTCCATGCCTCATCAACTCTACCTGGATTTGACAACAGCAATAGTCACATTGACCCAGAGTGAGCTTTCCTCAGGACCAGCATTTTCAGGAATCTCACCATCTATAAATCCTTCAATGACTCTCCAATACCTACACACATGCTTAACATTTTGTGGACAAAACACAAGGCTCTCTGATATCTGGCTGATGCCAACCTGGCCAGGCTCAGGTTCCACACTCCATGGCCTGCATCACATTGTTCATCATATATTAAGAACAATTTTTAAAACCTCACCACACTTTACAATTATATTGTTACCACAATTGTGTCCCTGTTTTCTCTTCTTGGTGTGCTTCTACCCCTTTATCCTCCTGGAGTTACTCCAATTCCTTCTTCAAGGCTCACTTAGTTTTTCAGCTCCCTTGTGAAGCCTTTAATAAGCTTCACAGGATGAGTCCAAACTTTTGGATCCACTTCACAAGGATTTCAGAGCCAAATCAGGACACTGAATGTTCTCATTTCTACATCTCCTGCCCTTCTTGGTGTAATCTTTTTGAAATGAGGAACAATGTCTTAATCATTTTCTATTGCCTGAATAATATTTAGTGCCTGATATGAAATATTTGATGAATAAATGTTTGCTGAATGACTAAAAGAAAAATGGATGAAAGTGAATAAAGATACTTCCAATAATGGCAAAAATAGAAGACTCCGTAAAAGAAGGAAAATGCTCCTGAAAGAGAGAAGCCCCATGACTGAGAATTAATAACAGAGCAGGCAGATGGGAGAAAGAAGATGTTTCAGTGTGTCTGTTATCTACCTCCACTCAGGCTATTTAAATAGGTAGGGCTTTGTATTTTAAAACTCTGTGTGTGTATGCCCTCTCAATGGATGTAAAGTTTTGACAAATAAAAGGGGTCCCTGGAGCCATAACACATTCTCCCAGCACCTGTGAAGATTCTGTGAGTCACCCAGAAACTATCCTATAAGGTTCTCTGTTCACCAATGCAGATTGTTCCTTAAATGATGGATGTGGTTGGAAAGTTATGTTCTCAGGAATGGCAGGGAGATGGAACTACTCACCAGGACTCTAGAAGACAAAATAGTATTTTCTCTTCATGAGAGATTAGTAACATAGATTTGAGAGAGTGTAGGAGAAGCATTTAGAGTTTCCTTGATTTTAGGGATTTCATTCCCATGAACCTCATTAATGTAGTATTCTTTTGTCTCTATACTCCCTGAAATATTTAGTTTTCTGGAGGAAAGAAAAGCACAATGCAAACTTGTGCCAGTTTTGACCATAGATAGACAGCTTGGGAGTTCATCTCTCATCCCAATGGACTCTTTCTTCCCAGCAGGATGTCACCTCGCTTTAGGTGTGAACTCTAGTACTGCGAGGTTTCCAAAAATGATTTCCCTGTTGCTAATTCTGGAGGGAGAGTCTGGATGCACTAAAATATCATCTGCATCTAAACTGTTGCCTCTGGAGTTTGCTCTCATTCATCGGGCTGCTCTCTCCCAACAGCATTTCCTCTTGTCTCATGCTTATCCTTTCCCACCAGAAGTCAGCAATATCTGTTCAACTCACTTAACCATTTGTTTCATCAGTTATTCAACAAATATTTATTCAGCAGTATTGCATGTTAAGCAGCAAACTATGCTATGGGAATGACAGAAAGGTAAGATATTGTCCACATCTGTTGCAGCTGACTGTCTAAACAGGTCAAGAGAAATGGAAATAAATAAGTGCAACACCCTAAGGTGTGCTGCAGTCCTGGCGAATTATAATTACATATGAATGAGGGTTGACTTTTCTATTTCTTCCCCTAGGCTCCTGGGACATTTTTAGGGATTAAGTTGAAACAATAGATCACTTTGGGTAGTATTGGCATCTGAATAATTTTAATTCTTCCTATCTATGATCACAGGATGTTTTCCAATTTACTTAGGTTTTCTCAAATTTCTTACAGCAGCATTTTGTAGTTTTCAATGTACAACTCCTTCATCTCTTTAGAAAAAATAGTTCTAGGTATTTTATTCCTTTAGATGCAAATGTGAAAGAATTCTTTTTACTTTCCAATGGAAAATATTCTTTGTTGCTGTATAAAACATAACTGATTTTTAAAAAAGAAACTAGATTACACAAATGTTACATTACCCCTTCCCCAAACACATTCCCACATTAACAACATGTTTCTTTAGTGTGGTACATTTGTTACAATTATTGAACACATATTGAAGTATTGCTACTAACTGTGGACTATAGTTTACACTATAGTTTACACTCTGCCCCGCACAAGTCTATAGGTTATACTTTCCCTACATGTGGCTCTTTTTCCCCTCTAATTTGAACCTATAATTAACACTCTACTTTTAAATATAGGTCCCAAGTACATAAATCTTTGGTCTGTTCAAATGCCGGTTGAGCCCCAAATCTCAGCACATTTGCAACACCTATGCTCTAACTAATTGCACTCACTCAAGACAACTAGCAAGGAGATGAAGGGCAATGCCCATCGCAAGGAACAGAGACTGTCTGCCAATACAAGCAAAAGAGTTCCATCCATATTCCCCAAGGGATCTAAGACCCATCTCAATGAGAAAGAGAGTGGGCATCACCATCCCTAAAACCTCAAAATTAGGGAATGAACAAAGGACTAAAGAAGTCTTATTATTATTCTATTATAGACTTACTGTTCTAGCAATGGAAGAGCTTATTTTTTAGGGAACAAATTCATTTTAATTTTTCTGAAAATATCAGGAACTATGAAAAACAAACTGAATATCTGGTTGTAGAGAAGTGAAATACAAATAACATTTGAAAATCATGTTTAACCTTCAAGAAACATGTTTAAAAATATACCAAGTTTAACGCTCTTTCCTGTCTAGAGCAAAACAAGTTAACTAAATCACAACACTAGCGTTTTTTTGTTATTGTTTTTTAACTGACATAATTTTTTAAAAGGAAAAAAGAAGCACTCAATTCCCACCCTGGAATCTCATCATTTATAAAAATAAAATGTTCAAATGCCTGTGAATATGAACAGTTTATAAACCTGAAAACAAATCTTTCAATGCAGGAATTCAGATTCCAACAGAAAATGGTATTGTAGAGCCGGGGATGAATAGCCTGTGTCACACCTAGGTTTTACCAAATACAAATAAATACAAAATAGATTGAAAACAACCTATAAAATCAGAATCCTTCTATAGAAAGCAGCTTTCACAAAGTAAAAGGACCTAGTTCCAGAGCTGTATATTCTGTAGGTATATGGCCAATTTTATTCTGGAATCCCTTTATCTTGACTATCAAAATAAAAGTATCTTTGTTTTGGAGCAAGTCTTCTGAAAAAGGCACCAAAATCCTACCCTTACTGTTTCACTAAATGATACTAACAACGGTTTTGTAATTCCTTCAAGATGATTTCAATTCCATTAAGAGTTAACATACTAATTGTTAAAGTTGTTTTAATGGGGGAACAGATGTAGCTCAAGTGATTGAGCTCCTGCTTCCCATGTCTGAGGTCCTGGATTCAATCCTGATACCTCCTATAAACAAAACAAACAAACAAAAAAGTCAACTGTCATTGGGGCATCTGCTTCCCATGTATGAGGTCTTGGGTTCAATCCTGGTATATCCACCAATGCCAGATTTTTTTTTTTCCTATGAGAGGTCATTTTCATTTGACTTGGATTCTTCTGTGAGTTGACTTCCAAGTTCAGGTTTATCTCCTCCTTCATTCACTAACTGTGTCTCAGACTTTCGTTCTGTCTGCCCCATCTTCTCACTTTTCTCTGGTACCACCTGCTGGTTACTTTTTCCTTTGCTGAGTCACTTTGATTTGATTTGTCACCAGATTCCAATTTAGCTTCTTTCCCATTTCCTGCTTGAGCTGTCTGCTTTGAGTTAAGCTGTGACAGGTCCTTAGTACTCTTTACCACTTCCTGGAGATTGTGTTTTCTGAACAACATGTAATCTTTCACAACACTTAGGCAACAGACAGCTTTGATGATTTCTACCACTACTGTGTACTGTAGGTTGGTAAGATCCACTTTATTTTCTGAATTGAGGCTGCCAACTATTCCTTCCAATTCATTCATAACTTCTTCTCTATTCATGTGACTTTTATTTCATGATTTATAAACTATTTGAAATGTTCCTTTATTTGGCGCTTTAAACTAGGGTTCCAAAAATGTTTCTGCATATACCACCCTATACTTAACACCTTCATTAGTGTTGTATATTTTTCATAATTCATCTAAAACATTTTCAAAATTTTACTATTAACTATAGTCCTTCATTTACAACAGGGTTCACTATGTCATACAGTTCTATATATTATCTTTTAATTTTTATTCTACTAACATATATACTACATGAAATTTCCCTTTTATCCACATTCACATATATAATTCAGTGCTAATTAAACTCAGTTTTGTGCTATTATCACCACCATCTATTTCCCAAACTTCACAACCTACCTAAATAGAAATTCTCTATAAAATAACCATTAACTCTCCATTCTCTAAACCCAACTCAGTCCTTTGTAAACTACATCCTATATTCTTTCTCTATGATCTTGCTTATTCTAATTACTTCATATCAGTGAGCTCATAATTTGTACTTTTGTGCCTGGCTTATTTCACACACTATAATAACTTTAAAGCTCATCCATGATGTTGCATGAACCAGAACTTGCTTCCTTTTGAATGTTGAATAACAGCCACTGGGTGTATTTCCTAAATATTGTTTAACCATTCGGCAGTTGATGGAAACTTGGTTTGTGATCATCTTTATCAGTGTGAGATGTGCCAGTATCTGTTCAAGTCCCTGCTTTCAATTCCTCTGGATACATATCTAGTAGAAGGATTGCTGGGCCACATGGTAATTCTGTACTAACCTTTCTGAGTAATTGCCAAACTGTCTTCCACAGCATCTGTACATTTTACATTCCCACCAGCAATAAATGAGTTTTCCTATTTCTCCACATCTTGTCTTCTAATTTTCTGTTTTTTATTTTTTAATTAATTATAACCATTCTGGGTGGGTGTGAAATTGTATCTCATTATCGTTTTGATTTGTATTTCCCTAATAGCTAATGATGTTGAGCATCCTTTTATGTGCATTTTAGTCATTTATGTATCTTCTTTGGAGATAAATTTTCAAAGAAATGTAAATAAATAAATAAATAAATAAATAAATAAATAAATATATAAAATGATATATATATATGTATAAGTATTTTTTTTTCCGAATTCCCAAATTGTGCCTCATCGGTGTAATATCTGGTGTCCAGTCTATTTCATGACACTGTCCTCTTATCACTCTCAAACAGCCCTCCTTTTATCATTTAATTTTCAAAGAAGCTTTGGGTCACAGCAGAGCCACAGACAAAATACAAGACATTCTTATATACTCAACCCCCTCCCCCATTTCTCCCCATATCAAAATCGTTTTGTATGTGAATGGCAGCCCCAACAAAACTGACATGCAGATAGTGAAACATAATTCCTCAACATTGTCATTGGCCCACATTGAGGTCCCCATTTTAGATCATACATTTTTGTAATATTGGATGCCTGTCATCTTGTCCCGTATCCACCACCACAAGGCAATGGAAAACACTTCCACGAGCCACCAAATGGCCTACATTCGATCCACCGCGTCCCTCCCCACCACCCCTGGGCTCACAGTACCCTCTGGCTCAACTCCCCCGGTGACAGGATTCACAGACTTATGACATAGAGTGTCCTGGTTCACCCGTTCATCCCCCACTGTGAACCATCCCTAACAACATCATTTAAATGCAAGGCGTCAAAACATAGGAGAACTTAAAGAATAAAAAACAGAAAAAATTTGTAAGATTAAAAATAAGAGAAATAAAATAAAATTTTAAAAATTATTTAAAGAAAAAAAAGGAAAAAAAAGAAAAAAGAAAACTAGATGTTTCCAGCAGACTGGACTTTTCAAACTATGTGAAAAGAAAAAAAAAAGAAAGAAAAGAAAAAAATAATAAGAACTACATGTATGCAAAAATTTTGGCCTGATTTTGCCTTGTCAGTGCTATATCTGATGTACAGCCTTTTTTGTGGCATCTTTCTCTTCTCACTCTCAAGCATCCCACCTTTTTTACAATTAATTTTCAAAGAAATTTTAGGTCCCAGCAGAGTCACACACAGACTACCAGACAATCTCATGTATTCAACCTCCTCCTCCATTTCCCTCCTTACCAAAACCGTTTTGTATGTGGATGACAGCACCAACATAACTGACAAACAGATAGTGAAATGTGGTTCCCCAACATTGTCATTGGTCCACATCAAGGTCC
>PVKH010013969.1:0-16638 GCA_004027955.1 Chaetophractus vellerosus
ATGTAATAAAATAAATAAATCTTTAAAAAAAAAAAAACAACTGAGAGGAAGCAGTTGTGGCTCAAGAAGTTGGGTGCCCACCTACTACATGGGAGGTCCTGGGTTCGGTCCCTGGTGCCTCCTAAAGAAAATGAGCAGGACAGTGAGCTAATGCAACAGTCTGGTGCAGCAAGCTGATGTGACAAGATGATGCAATGAAAAGACACAACGAGGAAACACAAGAGACACAACGAGCAAGGAGCAGATGTAGCTCAAGTGATTGGACAACTCCCTCCCACATGGGAGGTCCCGGATTCTGGTCCCAGGTTCCATTCCCGGGGCCTCCTATAAAGAAGATGAGCAGGCACAGACAGCACACAATGAACAGACACAGAGAGGAAACAGCAAGTGCAAACAACAATGAAGCGGAAGGAGTAAATAAATAAATAATAAATCTTTAAAAAAAATCAATTGTGATCTATTTCTGAAGTCTCAATTTGATTCCATGCTGGTTTTTGTTACTTAAGTGTTATTTATAATAGCAGAAAATGTAAAACATATGCTGGACAATAGGGAAATATTGAATAAATTAAATACAACCATAAAAATTACTAAATCATTAAAATTTGTGAGTTATATTTAATAACAATGTAGATAACAAGCTTATATAACATGTAAGTTTATTCTACTGCAACTAAAGCAAAACATCCTGTTCACTGGGTAAAAAGGACCTGTTTTATGAGTGTGCATTTCAGTGCAATTAAGAAAACAGCAACATTGTAATTATAATTTCAGAGCTTCATCATTTGAAAAGTTGCCAATGTCCTCCTGTTTTAATACAGAGAAAAATTCCTTTGAAAGTCATTTGAAGCTTGGAAAAACTTCCATAGCTATGTTCTTAAGATCGCTCTGCCAAGTCTTCATGATTCATATAATACAAGGGAAGCTTCAATGCAACCTTTTAGGGAAGACATTCCAGCTCAAATACCCTGCTGCTTTGACCACTGTAGCTTTGTAAAAGGCTTTAAAATCAGAAAGTGTGAATTCTCAACTTTCTTCTTCTTTTACAAGATGTTTTTGACTATTCGTGTCCCCTTTCTGTTCCAAAAATTTGGTAGTTGGCTTTCCCATTTCTTTAAAGAGGGATTTTGGAATTTTGATTGGGATTGTGTTGAATCTGTAAATCATTTTGGGTAGAATTGACATCTTAATGATATTTAGTCTTCCAATCCATGAACATGGACTGTCCTTCCATTTATTTAGGTCTTCTTTGATTTCTTTTAGCAATGTTCTGTATTTTTCTGTGTGCAAGGCCTTTAAATGCCTGGTTAAATTTATTTCTTGGTATTTCATTCTTTTAGTTACTATTGTACATGAAATTTGTTTTTTCTTGATTTCCTCATCAGATTGCTCATTTCTAGTGTGTAGAAGCACTACTGATTTTTCCACATTTATTTTGTACCCTGAACTTTGCTGAATTTGTTCATAAGCTGTAGTAGATTTGTTGTCAATTTGGGGGAACTTTCTATAAAAAGGATCATGCCATCCGCAAATAGTGAAAGTTTTACTTTTCTTTCCAATCTGGATGCCTTTTCAGAGGGGGGGACGGAGGTGCCGGGGTTGAACCCAGAGCCTCGTATATCGGAAGCTGGTTGAGCACCACTGAGCCACATCTGCTCCCCTGGATGCCTTTTATTTCTTTTCTTGCCTAACTGCTCTGGATAGAAATTCCAGTTCAATGTTGAATAACAGAGATGAAAATGGGCATCCCTGTCTTGTTCCAGATTTTAGAGAGAAAGATTTCTATCTTTCACTATTGAGTATCTTGTGAGCAGTGGGTTTTTCATATATGCCCTTTATCATATTGAGGAAGTTTCCTTCTATTCCTATTTTCTAGGTGTTTTTATCAAGAGAAGATGCTAGAGTTTTTAAATGCCTTTTCTGCTTCAATGGAGATGATCTTGTCGTTTTTTGCACTCCATTTTGTTATTGTGGTATATTAATTGATTTTCTTATGTTGAACCATACATGAATACCTGGGATAAACTTGTTCATGGTATATAATTCCCCCCTTTTTTTTGAGGTATCGGGGCTGGGGATTGAACCTGGGACCCTTATATGTGGGAAGCCGGCACTCAACCACTGAACTACATTGGCTCCACTGATTTAGTTTAATCATTTGTTTGTTTGTTATTTGTTTTGTTTTTAGGAGGTACTAGGGATAGAACCCAGGACCTCATATGTGGGAAACAGGTGCACAGTTGCTTGAACTACATCTGTTCCCCTATATAATTCTTTTAATGGGCTGTTGTATTTGATTTGTAAGTATATTGTTGAGGATTTTTGCATCTATATTCATAAGAGAAATTGGTCTGTAATTTTCTTGTTGTACCTTTATCTGGCTTTGGTATTGGGCTGATTTTGGTATCATAACATGAGTTAGGTAGTGTTCCCTCCTCTTCAATTTTTTAGAAGAATTTCAGCAGGTTTGGTATGACTTCCTCTTGGAATGATTGATAGAATTCATCTATAAAGCCATCTGGTCCTGGGCTTTTCTTTGTAGGGAGGTTGTTGAATGACTGATTCAATTTCTTTATTTGTAATTGGTCTGTTGAGTTCTTCTATTTCTTCTAGTGTCAGTGTACATTGTTTGTGTGTTTCTAGAAATTTGTACATTTCATCTAGTTTGTATAATTTGTTGGCATACAGTTGATCATAGTAGCCTCTTATGATCCTTTTTTATTTCTGAAGGTTCAATAGTAATGTTCTCCCTCTCATTTTTTATTTTATTTCTTTGTGTCTTCTCTGTTTTTTTCTTCATCAGTCTAGTAAAGGATTTGTCTTTTTAAAGAACTGACATTTGGCTTTTAAAATTCTATTGTTTTTTATTCTTGATCTCATTTATTTCTGCTCTAATCTTTACTGTTTCTTTGCTTCATCTTGCTTTGGGATTAGTTTTCTGTACTTCTAGTTCTTCCAGGCATGCAGTTAGGTCTTTGAGTTTAGCTCTTTCTTCTTTTTTAATGTGTTTAAGGATATCAATTTCCCTCTCAATACTGCCTTTGCTACATCCCATGAGCTTTGATATATTGTGTTCTCATTTCACTCATCTCATTTCCCTTGCAATTTCTTCTTTAACCCACTGATTAAGACTGTGTTATTTAACTTTCATGTCTTTATGAATTTTCCAGTTCTCTGCTTGTTATTTGATTTCCAGCTTCATTCCATTATGGTCAGAGAAGATGCTTTGTATAATTTCAATCTTTTTAAATTTATTGAACCATGTTCTGTGACCCAACGTCTGTTCTATCCTGGAGAATGATTCATGAGCACTTAAGAAGAATGTATACACTGTCTTTTGTGGTACAGTGTTCTGTATATATTTGTTCGTTCTAATTGATTTATTATATTATTCAAGTTCTCTGTCTCCTTATTAAATTTCTGTGTAGATGTTCTATCTCTTGATTAGAGTGATGTGTTGAATTCTCCACCTATTACTGTAAAGGTATCTATTTCTCCCTTCAGTTTTGTCAGTGTTTGCCTCATGTATTTTTGGGGTACCGTGGTTAGGTGCATAAATATTTATGATTGATGTTTCTTTTTAGAAACATCAATTAAATATAGTGTCCTATAACAGCTTTTAACTTAAAGTCTATTTTGTCCAATATTGGTATAGCCTCTTGAGCTCTTTTTTCATATAAAGTATCTATTTACAAACTTTTACTTCAACCTATTTGTGTCTTTGTGTCTAAAATGAGTCACTTGTGAACACCATATGGTTGAGTCATGCATTTTTATCCATCCTGCCCCCCTGTGCCTTTTGATTGGGGAGTTTAATCCATTAGCATTCAGTGTTATTACTATAAAGGCAGTACTTATTTCAGCCATTTTGTTCTTTGGCTTTTATATGTTATATCATTTTTTTCTCTTTACCTTTATTGCAACCTCCTTTTCTGTACAGTTGATCTTTTGTGATATATCTTACTCATCCCTTCTTTATTTCTGTTT
Source organism: Chaetophractus vellerosus (assembly GCA_004027955.1). Classification (NCBI taxonomy): domain Eukaryota; kingdom Metazoa; phylum Chordata; class Mammalia; order Cingulata; family Chlamyphoridae; genus Chaetophractus; species Chaetophractus vellerosus. The sequence goes on from PVKH010013969.1 coordinate 3,988, forward strand.
CTGTATTTTTTTAAAGTACTTTCTTTGTGGTTACCCTGGGGTTTATGTTACACAACATACATATATAACCTACTAGTTTCAAAAGGTTCCCATCTAGCTTCAAGAGCATACATGTTCTCTGCTCCCACATCCCTCTCTTTCTCCTCTTTATGTTGTTTTTCTCTACTTTATCACTTTATATTTTGCATATCCATTATCAGGAAATATGCCTTTTTCTTGTTTAATTGTATTTAGAGTTGAGTTGTACATTAAGGATTCATTGGGTTTTCATACCACTGCCTTCTTGCCTCATGGTTTCTGATGAGAAATCGGCATTTAGTCTTGTTGAGGATCCCTTGTTTATGATGAATTGCTTTCCTCTTGCTTCTTTCATAATCCTCTCTTTATGTTTGGCATTTGACATTCTGGTTAGTATGTGTCTTGGAGTACATCTATTTGGATTTATTCTGTTTGGAATATGTTGCACTTTTTTGACATGTGTATTTGTGCCTTTAATAAGAGTTGGGAAATTTTCATCTGATGTTTCCTCAGGTATTCCTTCTGCCCATTTTCTTTCTCTTCTCTTTCTGGGATACCAGTGATGCATATGTTTGCATAGTCTGTACTGTCATTCAAATCCCTGAGACACTGCTCAATTTTTTATTCTTTTCTCTATTTCTTTTCTGAAGCCAGGTAATATACCAGAAATGGGCTGGCTTTTAAAATCGGGATTTATTAACTTACCACTCTGAGGCCATGAGAGTGTTCAAATCAAGGCTTCATCAGGAGATGCTTTCTCCCCGAGCTGCAGCTGTGGGCATTCAGGCACATGTTGGCACTGCTCATCTCTTCTCTCTTCTCCAGGTCTCACTGCTTTTAGCTTCTGGCTAAAGTCAACTCCTCTCAGCTTTTGTGTTCCATTGATTTCAGCTTTTGGCTCTTGAGGTCTTCTCTCTCAGCCTCTGGGTGTTTCTCTCACTTGGCAAGGTACAATGGCAGTATCTGCAGCTCCGCGGATTCCAGTTTATAGAGGACACTGGTAAGAGGTTAAGATCAGCCTTGGGGTACACCTTACTGGAATAATCTAATCAAATGACCCTTAATTTCATCTAATCTATTTTACATGAGATGAGATGAGATGAGATTAATGATTTTCAAACACATTTCTGAAGAACCTAGGCTTTTATTGATAGTTGCTCCAAGGGGCTGGTGGAAAGGAGGAAGCCTGGAAAATGAGTTGCAGATCTTAACACTTGCTTTGATCTACCAGTTATTAATGCCAATAAAATTGTTGCTAATTCCACATGCTATCAGGAGGAAGCATAGCATGGTGGGAGGAAGAGTGCATGTGTGAGAGTTGATTTCAAAGTCCATCTCCTGCAGTAAACTCTTCTCAGATGTAGATTTTAAGAAAATTACCTAAGTAGTCCTAAGACCCACTGTTCCTTAAGAAGAAAAACTAATAACTTGTCATGCAGCACCTTCCTTCAGTGTTGATTTGTGGACTACAGGATCTAATGTAACTGCCAAAGAGTAGGAGTAGACAAAAATATTCATGCTTCCTTATTTCGTTTTTCTCTCATTCCATGCATCCTGTCTTTGTTAAAGAAAATATGAAAACTCAAGAAAATTCACTGTATGTAAAGGAGCTGATCCTTGTTACTTGTTTCTTTTCAAGAGCCATGCTACTTAGCTTCATCTTTGCTTTACATGTTTTCCCTGCTATTCTTCTTAGTGTTTGCAGCCCCAACCCCCTAGCCACATGCAAACCAAGGAAAAATTGCTTGTAGGTTTCCCTTTGTCCTTTGCTTAGATCCTGAGCTGAAGTTCAGAAATGAAGTTCAGAAATAACAACTTTTCTGCGTTTGGAATTTCTATGCTGGGAACTCATTGATAGTGATCTCAGTTTTCTGAAAAAAAGATGCTGAGTAATGTGTTCTAGAAGTGGAGTGTCCTCTAGTTGCTATGGAGTTAATTAGAGTAGTATCATGATGAGGCAAATTATAGACTATTTTCAAACTGCATATCTGTAAATTAATGATCCAGAGTGTCCAGTTTCGTCTTTGAAATAAATACATACCTTATTTGGTTTGCTAATAGAATGCTGTCAGTAGACAAAGTCAAGTTCAGGGTTCTTTTCAATACGGTACTGCTCACAAAGTTTCTCTTTTGCTAGGTTTCCCACAGATTCAAGTGCCTTTAGGCTGACTGTCAGTCCAGAGCATTATGCAGGCTGAGCAGCAGCCCATGATCTCCTGCATATCTTAGCTGTGCAGTTGCTCCTGTAGCACAATGATTGGCATACAGCAATTCCTGAATGGCTGCATCTAGGACCTCTGAAAGCATTTACCATCTGTTGAACAGGGATAGTATTTCAGGATACCAGAATGTATTTAATAACTTCTTCCAGGTTCTTTCTTGATCTCCCAGGATGATCACTGAAAATATCGAATGAAATGGGTCCCTAGATAGGGCTTCATCAGCCATGTTATCCTTAGAAACTGATACCCTGCAAGAGTCTATTGTACTTATTTAGGAATTGATAGATCTGGTTTTAACATGAAGATGAACATCTTCAGATAATTTTTTTCACCTGTTTCTAATATTAAATAACCAAAAAACAGTTTGATGTTTCAGAAGGGATCAACTGATGATTTTTACAATATCCTATTAAAAATATATCAGCCACTTTGTATATATGTCAGTTTTAGTGAAGAACACAGAAATTTACTGAGACTTTTCTTTTGAAAGCATTAAATACTGAAGATAAACCAAGCTGGAATACTAGTATGTGCTGCACTTTCTAGTTGAATGATCTCAACAGATAGAGTGATTTAACCAGTCTTTGGCTCAATGTCAAAAGCAACTTCTGCAAATTTGAGAGTCTGGACAAGATTTTTGCTTTAAAGCAATTTCTCTTCGTGTCCATACTCTACCAGAATAAGTCTTGTGGTATGGCTTTTTAAGCATTATAAATGTGTCTTAAATATCAAATCATTCTGAAGATTGTAAAAGCATGTCAATCCAAAGCAAATGTTGAAGATTTGTGTTAAGAATCAGAAAATAACATGTGACCAAGGAGATGGTGCTTTAGTGGTTTACTGTATACATTAACAATGAGTTTAAACATATTCATGTTCAGAAATAAATTGTATAGGCATTTTCATGACATTTCGGAGAATTTTAAACAGCTGCTTTTCAATTTTATTTAGCCTTAAGGATATGCTTGCATTGCAGGCAACTCAGACATAACTGCCTGGAGCTAGTGCAGAAAGTTCCTGGGATCATCAAATGAAGAACAAGGTGGAGAAATGAGAATTAACAGAACATTTCAATAGGTGCTGTATTTGTGGGCTGTGGATGCAGCTGTCCACCTCGAATATTTGGATTAACCAGGTGTTTTTATGAAGGCATGATTCATTCAAGATTCATGATTATGTAACTAGACATAGGATAAAAATATATTGGAAAGGAGATTGGCATCTACTTAATCAGGGCCAGTAAAGAAGTTTCCTTGTGTGAAGCCTGGAATAGGAAGGCTGAATGAAGCTGCATTTTATTTTAACCCCACTTGGAGTGATGTCCCACCCCCTGATAATACGAATATTAGGAATCTTTCCTGAAAAAAATGCACATTTACAATGTGAGAGACCAAGGCCCCTGTATGTGAATGGGACAGCATATGGGAAATTTTTACTTGTGATGTTAGCAACATTTTACTTATAACAGTTTCATATATGGCAAAGGATCCATCAGGTGTAAAGCAGATAGAGATCCGCAGTTCCTTTCATATTGCTCCCAAAGAAATGCTAAAGGTTGGTGGCTTTAGGAGGCCATTGTGGTTGGAGATCCCTCTAGTATGACTCAGGGTCTCTTCAGTCTTGGGCTTCCTTCATTACCAATCCTGAAGATCAGAGAATCCACATCTTAACCCCAAACTCATTTTAATGGGTCCAATGTAGAATTTCTAACTAAGCCACAGGGTCTAGGAACCTTGAAACCCGGGACTTAAAAGTAATTTCAAGGTTCTACATAAAGAATCAAAATATTCTAGCTCAGGGGCTTTCTAGGCATCAGGCTGTCCCTGGCCTGTCATACATAGATTCATACACCTATTTTTGTTTCCCATTTATGGAGGTTCATAGAACAATTTATTTATTTATTTATTTATTTATTTATTTATTTTTCTCATTTCACTCCAGTCACCTTTATTCCTTTTCAATCCTTCCCACACTTATGATCTTCAAATCAATAGTCACCAAATGTTTGCTCACTCTTCAGTCTCTCATGCTCTACCAAAGCTGAATACAGTTTATATATCCTTTTTTTAAAATTAATTAATTTTTTAAAAAGGTACATCAATTACATAAATGTTACACAAAAATTTTAGGGGTACCCATATGTCCCACCTCCCACAAACTCCCACATATACATTCTTCATTAGTGTGCCACATCATCTGCAATAGATATACACATTTTGGGGCTTTGCCACTAAGCATGGACCATAGTTCACATTGTAGACCACACTCTCTCCCACACAGTTCTGCATGTTATAGTACAATTTAAAGTTTACTATAATTTTATTTCCTGTCTGCAGGCATTTGTGTGCTATTGTATGGTTATGGGAGGATCCCACATTGAAATTATAGACTAGAATTGTGACGTTTACAATTAAACACATGACCAAAAAATACATCTTATTGAACTTCTATTGAAATAGGATTTTTATGATTTTTTAAAAATTATTTTTGAGTAAATATCTTCAAAAATACATTCATTAACTGGAATTCCAGTCAAGTTAAAAATCTCTCAAGGCCTATATCATGTACAATTCAAAACCATTATATTTTAAAGCCAACCATGAAAAGCCTTTCTCCAAATTGCAAAGTATGGTAGCAATTCCATGTCTCATAGGATTAATTTTTGAAGCAAGCATTTGAAGACTTTCCAAAGAAATAGGTCAGTGTTCTAATTCATGTTCTCTTGACCTATTAGTGGAAAAGGAATGTAATCTCCTGACTAATGAAAGGTGGACCATGACAGCAAAAGGGGTATAGAGAATAGTCTCTCCCCACTCCCCATCCCAATTGGCCTATGTGCCAGGTATAACACAGTGAATTAAATCTTTCTCTAAAGATTCTTTCCAACCCAAGTCAAATAAAGGTACATTTCCTTCTACTTCTGTTTAACCTTTTTCCCCATTTATTTTCTTTTGTTGTTTTTTTTAAGGTGAGGCCCTGAAAGTATGTTCTTTCCAGTTGATCTAAATTAAGCTATAGTTAGGAAGTAGATTCTTAGGTTTTCAATTGACTCTACTTACCCTATGCCTCTACCCAGGTGGGTGAGAGATTTCAAAAGAGGGAGATAACTGGCCTCTAGAAATAGATGGTTTCCTTTCCTATAAATACTTCTTGTAGAAAAGTCTCATGTTGGTTAATTGGAGTCACCTTCTGCATATTTGCAGTTTATAAGACAAATCCTTCTCAGTGAATTTTCTCCACTGCATTGCATTATGAGAACAGGAATTAGGCTCAAAACTCTCTCAACACCAAAGTGTCCCCCAATGGTCATTATGAAAACAGTGCTACTTAATGTTTCCTTTGATCCAAAGGGATCTCTGGATGCTATTGCTTGGCGTTGTTATTTTCAAACCCTTAGGCAAGAAGCCACTTGCTTCAACATTTAGGTAAGGCCGTACTAAATGTGGAGTGCTGAGTAGTAATCCCCGTTTGTCAATTCATATGGCATTCACCTAGAGAAAATATTGGAATATTTTAATCTCTCAAGGCATTTAAGTAAGATACATACTACACTCTTTTTTTTTTTTTTTTGGTTGCCTATCCTTCCCCTATCTGCTTGCTCTTGCTGTGTGTTCATTTTTTTGTGTGTGTTCTTCTATGTCTGCTTTTGTCTCCCCCTGCTGTGGTGACACGCCGAGTCAGCTCACTGCGCAGGCGGCTTGCCCTGCTTGTGAGCGGCTCTGCTTCCGTTTCCCGGGAGGCTTTTTGATCCGTTTGCGGGCGGCTTTGATCCATTTGTGGGAGGCTCGCCCTGCCTGTGGTGGCTTTGCCCTGTCCGTGGCGGCTTTTTGCCCTGCCCTCGGCGGCTCTGCCCCACCCATGGTGGCTTTGCCCTCGCAGGCGGTCTGCCCACTCGGAGAGGTCCCTGGGAATCAGACCCGGGGCCTCCCACATGGTGTACCGGTGCCCTATCCACTGGGCTACAGCCGGCCCCATACTACACTCTTTTGACACTATATATTTCTTCTTCCTTGGGAGGAATTTGGGGTCCATTAAATAGATCCTAAGCAGAAGTCTGAATGCCTTTTAAAGGAAAATGCACTCCAGAAGGTGGAGGAAGTATGCACAGAAAAAGGGGAGGTAAGCATGAAAAAATGATTTCTTCCTGTGTTTCTCTTGATCCTTCAGCCTGATTTAGCCCCTCTCTTCTCTTGCAGCCCAGTGTATTTGTATTTATTTTTACATGCTCTTCCTTCTGCTTACAGTGTTTCCTCTACCCTCCTCTTCATTCATAGGCCTTTCTCTTTGGTTAGAGAAGCTCTCCATGACCCTATAACATTCAAATTACATCCTGTCCTATTATTCTCTTTCAATTTATGGTCTTCTTTTCCTTTGAAACACTTAGTTGAGTTTGTGATTTTCCTTTGCTCTGTGAGCTAGTTGGTTTGACATCTGTTTTTCAAACTAGATTGTAAACATCGTGAGGGCAGCAACCATGCCCAGCTACTGTTATCCCTAGTGCCTAGCCATGTTCACCCACTTTTTAATAACTAATGTTATGCAATATTATTCATAACAAATAATACACAGTGCTATTTGTAACAAATGATATGCAATGTTGCTTTATTCTCCTGAACTAAAATTAAAATATAATATAACCTACCTACACACATAATTTTTAAAAAATAAATATTTTGCAATAGAAAAAAGAAATAAAGAGAAAGTAATTATAGTGTGGCACATTAATTGCAATTGATAAACACATCCTGAGGCTTTGCCATTAAGCATGGACCATAGTTTACATAATAGACCACACTCTACAATTAGAGGGGGCTTATATTCCATGGGGAAGATGGATGGGATTATCCTGCCTGCAGCTGCAGACTCTCTCCATTCCCTGGGGCAGCCGTTGTCCATCATCATCTCCCTGCCCGTTGTCTTGGATGAGTCCAATGAGCTGTAGAGTAGGAGTTGCTGCTCCACTGATGTTCCAGGCCCAGCTGGCAGATGGGCAGCCCAAAGACTCAAGTCTCTGGATGTACACCTACAAACTCCAGTACCAAGTATAGGTTTAAGTAGAAGGGACAGATGAGCCATGTGCAGGGAAGACATAGTTGAGTCCAATTCTGTCACTCTCAGGAGCACAAACTCCAAAGTAGGGCCCACTGGCAAGGCACCAAACTCCAGAGCTGAGCCCTCAGTAGCCCCACTATTTAGGGTGATATCCACTTTGGAATTCTATGAGATCCTACTGAAATGGGCATAAGTGTTACCTCTGGGATGACCTCCCGACTCATTTTGAAGTCTCTTAGGCATATAAACTAATTTGTCTTTACCTTTCCCCCCTTTTAATCAAGGTCTTTTTCCAGTCACATTGCCAGTTGGCACTTGGTAACAATCCCTCAGAGCCAGGGAGGCTCATCCCCTGGAGTCATGTCCCATGCTGGGAGGAAGGTAATGCATTCATATGCTGAGTTTGGCTTAGAGAGAGGCCACATTTGAGCAACAAGGAGGCTCTCAGGAGGCAACCCTTAGGTACCCCATAACAGTAGGCTAAGTTTCCATTTCAAGAGTGAAGACTCATAAGGCTAGTCATCAATATCAAGGGCCCATCAGTGGATCATCCTCCTTCACCAGTCACTGCCCCTGCACTTAGGAGACTGTTGCTGCTCCCTTAGAGAATATAATAAACTGTCATGTATTTCAATATGTAAATATTCAGGCATGACTTCACGAGAAGATATCATAAAATATACAGATGCTTGCATTTATGTATGGCATCACTTTGGCCACTACACATGCAGAATGAAGCAGAAAGTTGTTTTGTTAATTAAGTTCCATGGTCTTGACCTTGATGATATGATTTTTATGCTTTTCCAAAATAGTTACCACATATCAGTAAAGTTCTGAACCAATTATCTTTGATTAATATATTTGCACTCAGAGAATTCACCAACTATCAAAACTGGGCAAATTACTCTTTATGTAATATATAAAATATAGAGATAAGTTTCTAAGCTCAAATAATTATAAGCTGGCTTCTCACCCACATGTGTGTCCAGTGGGATATTTAAAAGTCATGCAGGATTAGGACAATTATTCATTGGTAAGATTGTCTGAATATTGCAGTATATCTAGTGTCCCTGAACACTACTCAATAAATTTCACAAGCTCCACATTGTATCAACTAAAATCCACCCCAGGCTAATTCCAGAGTTCACCATCTTGCCTCCAAATCAACACCACTCGTGAGAAAGAACCTTTGGCCAAGGATATTGTAGATGCTCCAAATGTATTGAATGAATGAATATATTTATTCTTCTTAATGTTTCTTTTTGACTTATTTATGTCCTACCGTTTTGAGGACTTTGGCCTCTGCACCTAGTATGTACCTTGCTTTTGGCAAATAATGCATATTTACTTAATTGAACAAAAAATAGGCAATAAAGTTTTCCAAGTGCTATTCCCTTCCACAGACCTACACTTTTCCTGTCTGCTTTGGGACATTCTTACTTTTAATTCTTTTAGCCTCTAACAGAGTCACAGGAGGAGGCAGAAATGTTGCCAAATTTCTATCTGACCAGCACTGTTGTCCCTATTTTAATCTGCCAAATGCTTAGGATTTACTACTTTCATTAAAAAGCTGGAGGGCAGATTTTCCCGAAGCAAGTCTCTTTCTGAGGTGCTCAGATCTTCCTTATGTTTCATTTAATTCCCTCATTGTACATTTTTCACATTTGAGCATTATTCTCATCATTAAAATGATTTTCATGTCAGTGAATCCAGACTCACAGGAAAAATTTGGCTTGGGAAGAGCTTGTGAATGATAGTGATAATAAAGATAGTCACATAAGAAACGATTTTCTGGATTATTTTATTTGTATGTATACTAATGGCAAGTTATAATTTATTATGATCCTATGCCAGTTGGTATTTGAAAGCATCATTTTAATAGGAGTTCAAGTAGTTTTTGCTTGTGCCATGTCACTGGACTAGTAGTGAGAAAGCCTTTACTTTATACTGACTTGAGGTACTGTACTATCTCAAACCAGACAGCCTATTCCTTGCAAATTATCTTTCTCTTGTGAGACTAAATTAATGCTTGTAAACAGTGCTGAGAATGAGCTATTTCAATAGAAGATGTTTCAGAAATGCAAAGTGTTATTGTTACAATTTGTGCTTATGTAGATACATCTTTACTTGCAGCATCAGGGCCATGATTGTTCAGGGATGGCTAAACCTCAGACTGAAAGTTTAGATAATGAGATGAGGTATTTTCAGAGTTTCTTGTATGTCAGAACCTCAAATATTCAGCCCAATGCAAATACAAATAGAATAGCAAATATATTAGGTCTATGTATATTATGTATAATTATATATTGTATATATACATCGAATATAATTATATATTATATATATATTACCACCTGATTTGCAGTGGGAGTCATTGGCAGATGGTGGGGACAGAGCTCCTTGTTCTGTTCTCTTTCTGGCTACCAGGTAAGCAAGCTACAAAGCAAATGAGGACAATCCCAATTCCATAAATCCTTAAGTGTGCAAAATCAAAATGACAAGTTAAATCCACCTAAATCAAGTTGGTTTTATACTTTAGGATTTTTTTTTTATCACCGAAAATAGTGAAACTTGATTTCTTCTTCTCTAATCCACCTATTATACCTGCTGCCTTTAGCACTCATCATTTATCATGGCATTTAATCATTTCTCCCTTGTATTGTTACCTGTTTTATGGGCATATATCTTGTCTTTCTAATTAGATAATAAACTCTCATGAAATAATGGCAATCTTTTCTTAGAAAAAAATAAGAAATTCTTCTTACTACCTAGATTGATTTTGGCCCAGAGTAGGTAATCAATATATAATTGTTATATAATATAAAATAATAAGATACAAATATTATGTAAAACAGTATTTTGGCTAACTTCCCATATAAAAATTTACTTAGCAATTCCCATTTGAATAAAATTTTCATATACTGTTTTTCTTTACCGTGCTATAAACTTATCAGATGAAATAGTAGATTTCAAAGAATAATTGACATCATACCCAGTTACTTTAGATTATGCTAAAATTTCTGTTCATGTGAAAGGGTTATATTTCAGTTGAAACATGTTGCCATTAAAAATTAATATTTCATCAACCCCCTCTTCCACACTGGATTCTAAAACACTGAAGCCACGTCTTCTATTCTTTTATCAATAGAATGACTTGCAGTGAGAAGTTCTCAAAAATATTTGAATTAACATAGTGTCAACTGTTTTCTGTATACCCACATTTCTTATATATACATATATAGGTATGTTTACATTTTCTAAGTAACATAGTGAAAAATTTTCAGGCCTGAAAAAAATTTCAATATCCTCTTTCCCTTTAATCTGGTTGTATGTAAGCTATCTATCTCAGATAATATTGATCTGACAGAATAGCAAGACTGGACAGTAGAATATGCTTTTATGGGTATCATTATAATTATATGCTCACCACATGCTAAGCCAAGATCAGCAGTTTCTGAAGTGTATTTCAAACAACACTATGTGTGTAGGAAGTTAATAGGTATGAGAAGGAGAATGGCTTTCATGGCCAAAGATATTTGGAACTATCTTTGCATTTGAGCTAAGCAAAGCATTGAACAGTTTCCGTAAAGATAAGACTTCTCAGATTCTATACTAATGTACTATTTAAATTGCTTAGAGGACCACATATTATACAGTGTTTCCCAATTACTTAACCACAAGAAGTTTTTCCAAACATTCTGAGCAATTGATGTTTCTTAGAACACACTTTGAGAAATGTTATAATAGAGCCGTCACTGATTAGCTCTTTCCAATTACCTTTTGATAAATCTAACTATATTCATTTATTAATTTATTTCACACACATAGTTCTTAATTGCAAAGCAACTGGAAAATAAATACTTTTATTTTAAATGTACCAGAGAAACTATCAACTCTAAATAATTACAGGATTTTTCCTTTTGCAATGTGAATGATAATTGCCTTTTTTTTCATAAATCCACATTATCAACCTTAATATTCTTAGTTAAGAGTAATTCTTATGGAGTCCTAGAGAGCAAAGAGTTAACCATTGCTATTGAATTCCTTCTATCTAATACTTACTGCATTGGCAAGTACAATAAAGTGAACCCAATTTAATCTTCTAAGCCAGGCTCTTGCAGAATCTCATGGTCCTTCATGATGTGCCCCAATTTTCAGCATAGGAGAATATGGATCTAGAGGGTTAAAGGGCTGAACAGAATCAGTATTGTCTCTATACCATATCCTGAAATATATAGTTTATATAAAACATGCTATATCAGCTTATTTTCTTATCATTTTCCTCTTTGCCATAACAACAGTGTGAAGAATTGGTTGATTTTCTGGGAGATAGACCAAGCTGACTTTTCTACAAGACTATAAATTTTGAATCAAAGGAGAAGAGAGTCAACATGTGTATTGATTGCCTTCTATATGATCATCACACATAATCTTCAGAGCAATCCTATAAGATCCTTAAGATTATGTTTATATTATAGATGGGGAAACCAGGCACCCCCCAGTAGAAAAGGGTAGAGATGGAATGTAAATTCAAGTATGTCAGATTCCAAAGATAAGCCCCTTTTCCTTTAATCATACTACTTTACAACAAAGGCTACAGGCAGATTTCTCAAAAGGTAATCTAACTCCTTTACTGAATCTTTTAAAAAAGTCTACTGGCTCTCAATTTGCAAAATACCTTTATCATATTTACATTGTTAATATGATATATGTATGGTTAGAGGTGACTTCAGCTTCAAGTACCAAAAATATATATACTAGCTTAAACAAATAGGAGCTATGTATTTTTAGGTCCGATATTAAAAAGCCTGTGATTGAGAATATTGATGCTAACGTTTTTGCCGTTCTTCTTGTCTTTCCTTCATGCTGTTTATCTTGAGTTATAAAAATAGCTGTAGTATTTTCAAACATCATATCCACATTCAAGGCAGGTGAAGACGGTGAAGATGGTGGTAAAGGAGGGGCTGGAGTAGGAAATGTGAGGGCAAATAATTTCTACCCCTTCTCTCAGCAAATGCAAATACCTTGCTAGAATCCTGAGGAGATACTTGGTTACTTCTCTGTGCCTAGAACTATGGCCTATAGCCATGCAAAGAAGTTGCAAAGTGAGACCTGACCTGGGCTTGCAAATAGCTGCCCTGAACATAATCAAGGTTCTGTGAGGAAGGATAAGGGAGAATAGATATTGGGTAGGATACTAATAGTGTCTGCTCAAAAATGCCACATACTGCCTTATCAGCTTCAATTGACATTTCTGTCTCACTTTTATTAAACTTATTGATTAGTTGTTACAAATTAACCTTCACCATCAAGGTTTGTTGAGATAGGTTATTTCAAGGAATCCCTTTAAGTCCTTCAG
>PVKH010013970.1:0-16668 GCA_004027955.1 Chaetophractus vellerosus
GAACACAAGAATGGACACACAGCAAGAGCAAGCAGAAGGGGGGGGGGATGTAATAAAAAAAATAAATCTTTTAAAAAAATGATTAAAAAAAAAAAAGAGGTATTTTCTGACCCAAAGTCTGTTGCCATGTGTTGATGCAAGATGGTGGGAAATATCTGCGAGGGTTCAGCCTTCCTCCTTCCTCTTAAGGCTCTGTGGGCCCAGCTTCTTCTGATCTTAGCTATAGGCTCAGCTGCTCTGTTCTCTTCATCTGCAAACTGTCAGGCGAATGGCTTATATCTCTTCCCAGTACCTCAGGATCCTCTTCCTTGTCTATGGAGCTCCCTTCCTCATTTCCCATGCATCTCATTCTACTTCTGTGTTCTCCTGGAGTGAATGTCTGTTTATATAGCCCACAAAGTGGGCAGGGACTCAACCTGAGTCACCCTAATGACGTGGTCAAATCAAAGCCCTAATATTAATTTAATCAAAGGCATCTCAGCTGAATCTAATACAATCAAAGGGTATCATACCCAGAGGAACAGACCAGTTTACAAACATGAACTGTATCTCTTTCTGGAATTCATAAATAATATCAAAGTACCACACCCCCTATTATTAACATAGTACCTTCTTTGACATTGATGTAAGAATATTACAATATTGCTGTTAATTATATTCCACAAGTTACATTAATTGTATTTTCCCCATGCATCACCATATTTTTTACCATCTTGTAATACTGAGCTACATTTCTTTTAGTTCATAGAAGACCATTCTTGTATTTGTATTATTAACCACAAATCTCATTCACCTCTGGATTCACTATCTTACTCTGTCCCTAGATTATTCTCTAGCTCCTAATAACATTTTACTTATCATCCTTAATGATTACTTACTAAAAATTTGTAATAAATTTATGTTGCCTTGGTCAACATAGATATTCCTAGAAAAATATTTCAAATTAATTCGTTTATATGTATATATATTTGCTGCAATTAACTATTATAGGTAGATATAGAAAAGATTTTAATATAGAAACATATCTTTTGTAAGGATAAAATTATATGGTGAGGTGGAGTGGAAATACAAGAACAAAATAAAAAAAGAATGATGTTGGATATTTGAAGAATAGCTTTTTCATTTTTTTCTTTATTGGATGATTGTGGTTATCAAATCACAAGGAGGGTAGATTTCATTGAAAACATTTGGAAGAATGATCTAACAGTTTTGTTTTAATGTTAGTGGCTTGCCCAAGTCATACACTTAGTGAGTGGCAAAGCCAGAACTCAATATAGCCCTGCCATTTCCAAAGTCTGAGTTTGAACAATTGCTTTACTACTAGAAGATTTGCTCAGAACAAGGCACATATATTGTTACCCCCTCCCAGGTCTACATACACATTAGGAACAAGACAGGGGGCTCTTTTTAAGTCCCTGTCAAGGATTAGTTAAGGTTTCTAGGATAGTCATAATTCCCACAACAGGACTGGAGATTTCTTTCTTTGTGGACTCTAGAGAACCATTAACTTGCATGGAAAAATGCGGAAAACAAGGGACAGGCAAACTGAATAAAATTACGGCACAGAAATTTATGTTTTTGTTTTTCTTGATGCACACATATTTAATTTAAGATGCTCTCAACTGATGTAAATCATCATGCACACATAGACTCTTAAGGGAATGCTAAACTGTGCCATGCACCTAATCTGAACTATTGTCACATACCTCTATAAATCAATACTGCAATGTGTGCTTTTGTCAGAATGTGTGCCATATCGGATGATTTTTAGAGGGAGAGAATTTCCTATAATCATCAAGGTTATTTGTGACCTTATTTTAAGTAGCAATAAAACAACATGTCTAAAATAGCCTATAGAACAAAGCTTGGTAAATAAAATCGTGTTTTTTTAAAAAAACAGTCATTCCTTTCTTCCTTTAGAATTCCTTATACCAGCCCATATTGTTTTGGGTATAGTTAAATGCTTTTTTGAAGAAAGATATAATTATGAATATTTTAATGACATGTGGCTTGAATTAATGATTGCTATGTTCTCTCACCAAACCAAACTGAATACTGTCTACATTGGGAAAAGTGATCAGTAGCACTCAGGAGAAAACTGGAATATTCCTACAAATTAAAGATTGTTACTGGGTGTCTTTGAAATTTCCCAAGAGAACATTAACTATATTTGTGGTCTAAAACTTAAACCCTCAGTAATTTTGCCTGAGAAGTTTTCATGTGATTTCGTTGGGTCATTGATTCTACTAATGTGTGAGTAGTAGATGCTATCTGCTTCAGTCTTTGAGATCTAATTATATTCATTTTTTAAATAAAAGTAATTATTTTACATCCAGAAATTCCTTAGATATGGTTTCATAGCAGGATTTCCTAGCAGATTTAAATGATGACATTTAAAGAAAATCTGTTTGGAATTATTGCAGGTTGCATTTTCTTGGAGAAGAGGCTGAGAAAGCTATACAGATTAATATTATATTGCAAAATGTTCTTTAAGGAAAAAATCTGCCTCTCATTAAATTTTTCAAAATTTGGTGTCATCTGTGTTAAAACTATCCCGCAAGATTTGCAAAGCACACATCCTACCCTAGGTTTCCTTTGAATTGAGCCTTATTTTTGTGTGCAGAAGCAGAATGAATTATAAATGATTATAACATTTAAATTCTAGGTTTGTTTTTCAAGTGCAGTTGATTTGACTTAAATGGGAATTCTGTAGCTATTTAGTAATTAGGAATGATAGCTCTCTACAGTTCATAATTGGGCCCCAAACAGGTGTTTTCCACTTTTTTAAAAAAACCAGAAGTATTTTCTGTCTTTGGCAGAAGAATACATTTGCAAATGGCTATGAGCTAATGAAATATTTAGCTAAATGTAAAAGACAAGAAGTTCACATTTCTTGTTATATTTTTAGAAAGTAATTTTATTAACCAAATACAAGGAATCTGCATTCCTAGTTAATGTGCCCATCATTTGAGGTTTTGATACCAGTCAGGGAGGATGGCTTAAATGGGTATTAAAAAAAAATAACAAGAGAATAAAGACAATGACAAGGAAATAAATCAATAAAACCGTGAGTTAACCATCTTTCCAGGACATGCAATAGGAACAACGTTAAAATACACACAACCAAAAATGGACTGGTCCTATTATGAGCTAAACATTAATGTAGGAAAAAAGTTACATCTTATTTCACCATTAGAATAAAAATAATGATGTTTCATAATTTATTATTTGGGACCATTAATGATTACATGATTCTAACAATTGTGCGATCCTAATGAAACAGGAACTTAATACATGGCCCAGAGTAAGTTCCAAACTTAAAATGTCAAATGAACAACTGTTTGGATGGTGTATTTCCCATTGAATTTCCAAAGTAGCATATGTTTAAAACAGTTTACAGCCCATAAAATAGAATTGAGAGGAAGGTTATCACTGGCTAGACCTATGAAGAAGATCCTGGGGTCTCATTAGGTTGCACTCACTATCTTGTACTAACACCAGCTGCTCATGGGGCTGTTCTCAAGAATGATCACGAAAGCAAAAAGGTTGGCCTGCAACAGCAATGCCGCAAACGAGATATGGCTTTCCACCTTCTTTCAACGGGATGTAAAGCAAAAAGGCTCTGATTTACATGAAATAATGAATTAAGAAACAGTTTGCTAAACTGGAGATTTTAACTGCAAGACTGCAGCAATTATTCAGATGGTGGGTCATGCCTCTTTCTGTTTTGCTTCATTATGTATCCATGTTGTCTTACAGAAGATGTATAATATCTGTTTTAAAATGCCCCTGTGATTCGCTGCTTTGTCAGGTTTATGTCATCAAGTTAAAATATACTCTAATGTAAGATAGGTTGTGCTTAAATATTTTAAAGTTTACTTTAACTTTTCCTCATTTAAAAATGATTGCAGACTCATTTCAAGCATTTTGAAAATGAACTACTTAAAAAGAAGAAATAATAATACAAAAAACAATGTAAGTTGTTTTTCCTTGGTGATGAACATTTTGATCCACTGTGTAATATGACAAGGCATGAATGACTCTGAGAAATCTCCTGCCATTATTACTACGTTGGATAAGTACAGATTTAGTGTGGTCAAGTAAGTCCACAAACAACATAAATCATCACAGGATTGGAGAAAGGCCCAGGGGCTGTAGGCACAATTTATACTAGAAATTGAGGTCCCACTCTCTGAACCACCTGTTGTCAGCATCTGGGGCCAATACAGGCGCAGAAGGACATAACTTTGGAAGATTCTTGGGCCTTCTTGAATCGAACCACATTGTTTACTAGGCAAGAATGCTTGCATAGCACCTTTCTTTCCAATTTTACTGCAATTCTTTCTAGGATTGTTTGGCATTCAGATTCTACTATATAGGTGAGGACATTCTCCCTTCAATTGCCTCATTTAAAAATATCCATTATTTTTTAAGCATTAGAAATGTAGTGTCCTCAGAGAAATCCTAATAATTCTGCTCATACTGACTATAACTATCAAGGTAAGTTCATTCCAGAACTCCAAAAAGCCCATTCTTTTAGGAGAGATATCAGATGTATATAGGTTTATACAGACACACATCCTCCTGATAACATCCTCATTGTTAAAAATTGAAGGGCATTGTGCATGAAGCTAGTTATATTGGGTATGTATCAGAGTACATACCTTAGTCATTGTCAGAATATGGAAAAATAAAACCTGATATTGATTTTGAAACCTACAACTGAGAGACTAAATTTGAAATAACTTTCTGGTGGCACTTTCTCTTTAAGATTTAAGAAAGAAAAGAACAAAGGTCATTTAGATGGCTGACTTGATTGAATTACTTAGCTGAACCCAAAGTATATGAACATGTTGATGAATATTTTTCTAAGTTTGACAGAAAGGATTATCCCCAATTCTATTCTGAAAGACAGGCCTTCATTTTATTTTGTCCAATTACTAAAGAATAACCTATTTCTTAAGGAGGTTTTCTCTTGACATTTCTGCCTTCAATATATCAGGCTTCTATTCATATATATGTGTGTCTGTCCTTTTAAAATCATGTCATCTAGCGAGCAAGTGATTGATTTTCCTCAAATGATCTGATCTGAGATAACATGTCTTTTCCTCACAGCAGGCAATTTTTATGTAAAATAGTGGTATCAACTCTAATGGATCTGATGACAGTTTTAAATCCTTTCTACATTAATGGCCTTTCCATTGTATTTAAGCATCTTGTCTCCTATATGCTGTGATGAATGTGACAATGCCATTACAATGTCCTAAGTAACCACTCTGAATGGTTACTATATAATTCAATACATCATGGCAATTTATAACTTCCAGGGGGGAAAATATTCCTTTAATTTACATTAGGGTTCAGTTGAAAAGTCTGATTATGTGGATACTTTGATATTGGAATATATTTTTAAAAGATAGACCTTAGAGTATGAAGAATTAGCCTTAATAGAGTTACTAGAATTCCATGTATTGATATCTACATGAAACCCTCAAAATTTATTTTTTGGGGGAAATGTGGAGTGGTTGATATAGATGTTATTAAGAAATTGCCAAATATACAGAGCCACGTTTCATAATAGTAAGTTTTTTTAAAAAATAAAACTTTGCTGAGATATAGTTGATATACAATAAAGTACAAGCATTTAATGTGCACAATTTGATCAGTTTTCACTCATGTATATACCTATGAAACCATCACCACAATCAAGAGAGTAAACATAATCATCTTCCCTAAAAGCTGTGCTCCTTTGTAAATTTTCCCTTCCACTTCATTCTACCTATCATGATCCCCATCCCCAGACAACCAATGATCTGCTTTCTGTTACTATAAATTAGCTTTCATTTTCTAAAATTTTAACGAAATAAAATCAAGCAAGATGTATTATTATTATTATTTTTAAGATTTATTTTTATTTATTTATATATCCCCCCCTTGCTGCCTGTTCCCGCTGTGCTCATTTGCCTTTGTGCTCTTCTGAGTCTGCCCATCACCCCCTGCCACGGCATCCCGCCGAGTCAGCCCACTGTGCAGCGGCCTGCCCGCTCACGGTGGCCTGCCCTGCTTGTGGTGACATGCCCGCTCGCGGCGGCTTGCCTTCTTGAGGCGGCCACCTGCCCAAGGAGGCCCCGGGAACCGAACCCAGGGACTCCCATGTGGCAAACCAGAGCCCTACCAACTGAACCACAGCTGGTTCCCAAGATGTATTATTTTTGAACTCACTTCTTTCACTCTACATTATTATTTTGAAATTCAAATATGTTGTTGTGTGTGTCACTGATATCTCTCCCTGTATTTAGAAATTTCATTACTTTTTTTTTTTGACATTTAATAGTATTAGCATGTAGCTCCTGCAGGTATTTTTAGTTTTATTCCTAAGTACTTTAATTTTGTACCCTATTGTAAATGTACTTTAAAATTTCAAGTTCCAATTTTTCACTACTTGCATATAATAATACAATTATTTTTTGTATATTGACTTTCCATTGTATTCTTTGCTAAACATGTTTATGAGTTTTAAGAAATTATTTTATGTTCTTGTATTTTCTACAAGATTTTCTGTAGACGATGTTGCTGGTGAATAGAGAGAATTTTTTTTCTTCCTTTCCAATCTGAAAGGATATCTTGCTAGATATCCTATCCACTGGCTAGGCTTCCAGTATGATAGTGAAATGGAGTGTTGAAAATGAATATTCTTGCCTCAATCTCTATCTATGGGGGATAGCTTTAAATTTCTAACCATTCAGTTATATATCAGCTTAGGTGTTTTAGAGATGTCTTTTAATAGGTAAATGAAGCTCTTTTTTATTGCTAGTATCCTGAGTTTTTATTATGAGTGGATGCTGAATTTTGCCATTTTTTTTCATTATTTCTATGTCTTAATTTTGTCCTTCAGTTTTGAAGTATAATTTTGCTGGTTATAGCATTCTGGGTTGGCACTGCTTTCTTTCAGCCCTTTTAATATGTCATCCCACTTTCTTCTGGCCTTTATATTTTCTGATAAGAAATCAACTGTTAAACTCATTAAGGATACATTTCAATTCACTCCTCTCTTGTTGCTTTCCTGATTCTCTCTTTATATTTCACTTTCAACAGTTTGATTATAAATGTGTCTTGGTGTGGATCTCTGTATGTTTATTCTACTTGGAGTTTGTTGAGTTTCTTGGATGTATAGATTCATGTCTTTTATCCAGTTTGGGAAGTTTTTGGTCATTATTTCTGCAAATATTCTTTTTTTCCTTTTCTCACTCCTCTGCTTCTTGGACTCCTGGTATGGGTATGTGCCACAGATCTCTTAGGTTCTCTTATGCGTTCTTTCATTCTTTTTTATTTCTGCTCCTTAGTGTGTAAAATCTCTATTGATCTATCTTCAAGGTTACTGATTCCTTCTTCTGCCTGTTCAAATCTGCTATTGAACCCTTCCTGTAAATTTTTTTATTTAAAGTATTCTACTTTTCAATTCCAGGCTTTTATTTTGTTCCTTTTTATAATTTCTACCTCATTATTGATATTCTCTAATTGGTGAGACATCATCCTCAAGGTTTCCTTTAGTTCCCTGTTCATGGTTTCCTTTAGCTCTTTGAGCGTGATTAAAATAGTTGACTTTAAGTCTTTGTCTAATAAGCCTAATGTCTGGGTTTCCTCAGGGACAGTTTTTATAAATCAATTTTTCCCATGTGTATGGTTTATACTTTTTAATTTTTTATGTCTCAAGTTCATGTTGAAAATTGGACATTTTGAATATTATAATGTATCTTCTGGTTATAATTTTTGTTTGTTTTGTGGTGGCTTTTTAAAACTAATTTTGTCAAGTCTGTATCATGTTGTGTGTGGTTACTGGAATCTCTGTTTTATTAGCTTAGTGATAAGCTAGTGACACAAAAAGGATTTCCTTAAATACCTAAGTATTAGGGTTCTTCAGAGAAACAGAACCCATAGGATATCTATCTATCTATCTATCTATCATCTATCTATCTAATTATCTATCTATCTATCTATCTATCTATCTATCTATCTATCTATCTATGTATCTATCTAATACTACCTTAATAATTTGATTTCCTTAATAGACACAAAAATAATTTGTGCCTTAAATGTTGGAGTTAGATATATCATTCATTTAGACATATGGGGTATTCTCTTAGATCAAGTTAATGTTTTATATTTTAGCCTGTATTTGAGAAGGTGAAATATAATTTAAGAATCCAGTTTTAAATTTTGGGAGATGTTGATGCATTGAAGCATGCAAAAATCTGTTTCAAAATATGGTCTATATAGAATGAGATTTAAAATTTACCCAATTTTAATTTATGTAATCTACATAATAAAAGCATTTAAATGCAGTAATTATTTATTGATTTTTGAGGGCATTCAAAACCATGCCAAGTGTTATAAGAAATAAAATAAAATGTAAATGACACAATTCTTATGTTTGACTGTATGCAGCAGGAATTATTATACAATTATTTCTTTAATAAAGTACTTAACTTTTATAAATCTTAATGAGTTTTGGTATATGGCGATGTATCAAGATAGATAAGTAAGTCAATATGTATAGTGGACAATACTTGGAATCTCTTGTCAGGAAGGGCCTGGAATGAGTAGATAGTTTTTGAAGATTCTACTAGGTCTTTTTTTTTTTTCCTTTATTTTTTCCTTCTAGATACCCATTTAAGCAGGTAAGAAAGAGACTCTATATTTCTTGATTTAGAGTAGATAAATGACTGGAGGGAAGACAAAACATTATAGAGAAAGATAGAGAAAGAAAGAGACAGAAAGGCAGAGATATTCTCCCGACATGAGGAGGAGGGAGAGGTGTCTGAGGCCTCCAAAACAGTGGAGGCTAACAATCTGTTTCCTTGTAGGTTCCTGAGGATATTTTGGAATCTGAGATGATGATTGCATGTTATTCCGAAGAGTCTAGATTCTGGGTCCAGGGTATCCCAGCCATATTAAACATTTCTAGGTCCAAAACACACCATGGAGGCAGCAAAGCTGCATATGAAGGTACTCTGTGGGCTAGTCCTTATATTTCTCTGTGGACCAGGTGACAAGTGCCTGAAGAAGCCTCGCTAACTCCTGAGCCTTATGTGAGGCATCCAAGACGTGATGGACAACCCCTTACTGTTGAAGCAATTTCGGAGTTAGAAATCTAATTGGTATAAGAAATGAAGAGATGTGATATTTTTGCATGCCTGAGATTTAGAGTGAGATTTATGCTCACTACATCATGATCTCTGGCTGACTCAGATAAAGTAATCAGAGAGGGGTCTTGCTCTAGAATTATTTAGGTTTGTATTGGGTATTATTAGTTGTATTTCCAGCATTCATTTCCCTTGGTCTTCCTCTAAATGGGACCCTCAATTTAACATCTGATGCCAGCTGTGATAGGAATGGGTCCCAATTGGCTTAAGCCATACATTGCATAACTAATTGTATGTATTAGTTCCCCTTGCACTACTGAGCTTTTATTTGCTTGAGTCAATCAATTTTCTTTATTGTTTAAGCTCCTTTGAACTGGATTTTCTTTTGTTTTCCATATGAAGTGTACTAATCACATAAATAAGTGTTAGTTGCATACAAATGATTATTTACTGAGACTGAGCAATGGTTAGGAGCTATCAATTCAAGGCCAAAAAGAAATCATGAACATGCATATAAAGGTTTCAATTAAAAAATACCTGGTATTATAAAATAAATATATGGAAAATGTAATTTACTTTACAAAATATGATATTTATGTTACAGCAATTTAGTTGCATATATTCTAAAAAACGTCACATCTTCATCCTCATATATTTTTTATAAGTTTTATGGAAGTGTCAGCTTGAAATGCAAGAGCTATCATTTAAAAGAAATTTATATAAAAAAGAATAAATGAGTAAAAGTAGGAAAAACAAAAAGAGAAAGGAAAATATTCATATACTATTCAATCAGTATATGAAGATACAAATAGTTTTTGTTATAACAGTATAGACCAAAGCACTGGAGTTCAGGATAACAAATGTTTTATTTACTTAATGATTGTTATTTTACTTCTCACTTTTGTCAATACTAAAAAGGCTATCACACTCCAAAATATACCACACCCCAGACTAATTCTAGATTTGTGAATAGATTAGGCTAAAAATTGAAATTCTTTCTGACTGCTGAAATCCTCAGTTGTCCCTTTAAGGCCCTTCAACTGATTGGATGAGGAAATTCTTGTCATTGCTGATGGCTGTCTTTGTTGATAATAGATGCAATCAGCCATAGTTGCAATCAGCTGACTAATGATTTAAATCTAGGAAATATATTCAAAATACAGATCAGGTCAGCACTTGCTTGACCAAACAATTGGACATCACAACCTAACCAAACTGACACATGAACGTAACCATAACTGTATTTACATAAATTTTTTTAAAAAGATAAGTATATTGTTTCATGGTACCTGCATATTTAGTAGAACTACAAAAACATGAATGAGAATCATATTTCCCCACCTTCAGGATTATGGCTCTTTTTCAGAAGCAAAGAAAGAAAGGGGTTCTGGGAGTGGGTTTAGCTATGTCTGTTCATTTTTATTCTTTTAAAAGAGGAGAGAGTAATTTGAAACAAATATAGCAAACTATAAGCATATCTTAACTACAGGTGATATGTACGAGGGTTTTGTTACGTGATTTGTTACGTGTTGGCATATTCTGTACTTTCAAATGAAAAGTAAATGAAATAAATAACCTACAACATATATGTTTATTTGAAAGCCCAATTTCAAGTTTCCAGATATCCTGAGGGTATACCCTCAGGGATCTTACAATCCATTTTAATAGAGCCAATACATATGATTATGATAATCTGCAATCAGTTTCATCATATCAATGGCACAGGCATTTTGGCCCAATCAGAGGGAAGGAAAGAAGAATTGGGGTTGGAGGAAGTGAAATAATTTGTTCTTTGGGATTACTCAGCAATGTGAAAGCAGGAAAACATGCAGAAATAGTTTTCTGCTATACATACTAATAAGTGTGAACAAATGTAAACAAATATTGTTCTTTATAAATGTAACTATGCTTCTCCTCTAGAAATCTAGAAAGAGTCATGAATTCTCAACTTAGGATAAGGCTCAGATTTAAGGAGTAGAGGGAAAGATTTTCAATAGTCACACAAACTAGTCTGAGACTCCAATGCAACTCCCTTTCTTATCTCCCAAATTTTACAATTGTGAAATAAAAAAATACGCCAAATTTGGGTGAAACGTTGTCAGATTTTAATTCCAAAGTTTACTGGCTTCCCATTAATACTGACAACTCTGTGGTAACTTGAAAACAAGAAATGCAGCATCTCTGTTGTTATCCACCAAAATTATTATTCAACTCCAAAAGCAGCCCATGTGAGATTCCACAAACCAGGAAAAACATCAGAGAGACAGGAGACAGAAATGATTATTCTACCTTCATTACCCTCAGAAGACTAAAGGAACAGACAGACTAATCCACCTGGCTTTAATGTAGAGATGGAAGGAGAGAACTTAATATGTCCTCCTGAAGCTGAAAAGAAATCTCTAATGTGCCTCTGGAAGGCCCCAGGTTTTGTCAGTTTAAAACTAAAGTACTATTCATGCTTTCAGTGATTCTCAAAGTTTGATCCAAGATGACTTCATTCTTTGTGAATTCTGGAACTCTATCCCTTTTACCATCTCCTGAATAAAAATCTCTGAGGTTGAGTTTCATGAATTTGCATTTCTAATCAGATGGTCAGAGGATAAAAAAAAAAAAAACTTCATGGAATTAAGTCTATATATCAAGCTGTATAACTCTATGAATTTTTTCATATGCATACTTCTGGGTGATGGCTACCCAGACTAAGATACAGAACATCTTCATCATCCCAGAAAATTCCTCTTGCCCCTTTTCAGTCAATTTCCTTCTATACCCCAACTGAGCTATGCACGATTCTGACTTTCATCAACATACATTATAATAGCTGTTCATGCATCTCATAAAAATGGAACCATATAAGAGCCAATCTTTTATTTCTGGCATTCTTCTCTCAGCATACTATTTTCTTAGCCCGGTAATTTTTAGGACCACTAGAATTTGAGAACCAAGTCTCCCTTTAATAGATATTGTCATAATGAAGCCTGACCTTGGAACTCCTCTGAGGTGAGGGAAGACTCTCAAACTGTCCCATTTAAGGCCGTCCTGTAACAGGCAAAGCAAGCCTGTTACGTGGTTGCCAAATATGCTCTTATGTTGAGCTCTCCTGCTCTAATGAATTCACTCATGGAGGCAAAACCAGCTTAAGGAACCAACTACTGCATTTTCATCATCATACTTTCCCCATTTCTAAAGTTATGCTTGTCTTCATTTGAAACTCTTCGAGCAGAATTTTAATAACACTACAATGACAGCCAGTCAGAATTCCAGTAATACCTGGCTTTAAATAAAATAAGCACAAGTGGCTGAATAGCTCAGCGCTCAGCATTCACTGTTTCCTCTCACAGCCCTTTCAGCTTGATTTCCACAGGCTTTCACTTGAGAATTTTAAGCAGTTCCTCAGAATGAAGAGAATAACACAGCAATAAAGTTATAACTATCAGAGAAGCTCAAAAATTATGATGGAAAGCACCTATTAGACTTCAGCCCTGCCAGAGAGATGTTGGTCACTGTGCTAAGTTGGTTAGTGTTTTGCTGAGTTGAGTGGTTCAAACAATTTGGCTTCTGCCACACTTCTGCAATCAAATAATTGTTGCAGGATCAAAGTTTTACTGGAGATGCAGCTTAACTTTTCCTTTCTTTAAGTTTCCTTCTGTTCACTTGAGTGATATCAGTCAGATTTTTATTAAATAGTGCTTCCTTGGCCTCTGATGTCAGAAGAACTGACGGTAAAGGTTAGAAATGAACTCTTCCACTTCCCCACTACTATCATATCAAAAAGTGCTGTTGGTGGGGTGTGAAATTAAATGAGGAAAGAAATAATCTAGAAAATGAGGAACTTCTGTGGGGCTGATGGGCAGCATGGGGACACTCGTACAGGGAATAGTGAGAGAGGGCTGCTAAAGATAATTTTCGCTAAAGTTGACCCCAATAGAGGGGATAAACTGGGGAATTTGGAACCTTGAATATTCCTTTTTTTACTTGCACCTCTAGCAAATAGGACTTTGGCTTTTTTTTTTTCCCAAATAATTTTAACATCAATTTTAGTCTTTATCTTGTTTAGTTCATTCTTTTCATGAATTAACTACCAGGGTTCAGAACCAAGTTTAAACTATATTTCAATTCATGGATTTGTAAATTGCTTTTTTTCTGAAAAAAAATATTTACCCACATTTGATACTGTGTCATGTACAAAAAATATTAAAAATTTCACAAGAGGTGAATAAACTTGTTGTTGTCAGACTTTTCATATGGTCAACAGAAGGCTCACAGATGGAATTCACAAATCTGTGGGCTGCCAGTATTTCTACTCATTTATTGTAGGTTTAAAGGCATGAAAGCCACTGCCATCTGAGTCACTCAAATGTTCTAGTAGCATCAAAGAACAATAGATCATTGAAAGTATTACTAATTTTGAGCTGAATTGTTTTGATCTTTTGACCTTTGATTCTTCGCCATTGATTCAGCATGAATTCTGCTTCGTGGAGACAGAGATAAAATGCACAGTTCCACTCTGTGTCGATTGGAGAAATGGAAATTTTATAACTTGAAGGTTTGTGGTGAAAAATTAGGTCTAAAACAAAACAACAAAAAAGAAATATTTGATTCACAGTAATAGTGTAATGGGTAAACTCTATAAAGTCATCTAGACAAACAGAACATTTGGTTTGGGAGCCAACAGAGAAGGGTCTCAGTCCTGGCTCTGTGATTTACCAGATACAAGTCGCATAATCTGAACCCCATTTTCTTTATCTGTGACGTGGGGATAATAGCTGGTCTACCTGGAGAGGATTTCTTGGTGAAGATCCAATCAGGTAATCTATACATACTAAAAAGCACTGCAGAGCGGGCTGCTGCTGCTGCTCCTCCCGTGCTGATGACGGCGGCAAGCAGCACGGCAACCAGAGGGCAGGCAGACTAGACAGCAAATGGAAGTCATTCCGCTGGTTACGATTAGGTTTGTCTATTAATATCTTATATCATCATTTCCTCACATGTAAAATGGGGTTAAATAGTTCTGTTTATTTTGGCTGGTTTATAAATGGGATTGTGGCTGAAGGGAGTAGTCTAGGGATGTAAATGTCAATTGAAAGAAAGCTAGAGAATGATCTAGGGACTGAATAACATAGCGAACCCAGAGGTGGATGAGGATTGTGCTTAATAATACAATTACAAGAATGTTCTTTTATGAACTAGAATAAATGAACGTCACTATTACAAGGTAGTATGTACATAGTGATGCATGGGAAAAATACGATTAATGTAACTTATGGACTATAGTTAACAGCAATATTGTAGTATTCTTGCATCAGTGTCAAAGAACGTGCTCTGTCAACACTAAGGGTCAATAGTAGAGGGGTGTGTGGGATTTTTTCTTTTGGTCTATGGAAAACATTCAGTGGCTTACTGGGGCTATGACTGTACAACTCTGTGATGAAATTAAGAACCACTGAGTGTACACTTTAGATAGAATGTACAATGCATGGGACGATTACATAGTGAACCATGTGGTGGAAGATGGGTTGTGGTTAACATTACAAATATGAGACTATTCTCTCATAAACTATAACAAATATTCAATTCTAATGCATAGTGTTAATAATGGGGGCGGTGTATGGAAAAAACATACCAAGTGTACGCTCTGGACCATAGTTAGTGGTAATAGTCTGATTATGTACTTTCATAATCCGTAACAAATGATCCACAACAATGTGCATTGTTAGTGGAGGGGTGATATATGGGAATTCTGCACATAATGCATGATTGTTTTATAAGCTCACAACTTCTCTAATAAAAAATATTTTTAAAATATATTACTGCTTATGACAAACACAAAATATATTTATTTAAATACCATAAAAGTATACAGTTTTTAGTAAATGCCAAACACACCATAATCAATAAATGTTACTTTTAAAAAATTCTGCTCCTCCCTTCTTTCCCTCTCCATTGCTGTTAACACAGTCACCAAAACATAAATTTGGGGCTACAGCATGAGTTGGCAACTTAAACGCATAAGCTAAATCCAGCCCACTACCTGTTTTGTTAAATAGAGTTTTATTTGTACACAGTCATACTCATTTGCTTATATATAGTTTATAGCTGCTTTCACACTAAACAGCAGAGTTGAATAGTTGCAACAGAGACCCTTATGGCCCACAAAGCCTAAAATATTTACTATCTGGCCCCTTACAGACAAAGTTGACTGACCCCTGGTCTAGCAAAAGGATCTAGTAATAGAAAATGAAGAATGAATAATCCTGTCACCTAGTGGTCATTTACTTGAGCCTCAGACAGATACTTAACCCTAGGGGCCTAGACTGGATCTCAAACTCTTTGGTGTCAGATCTCTTTACAACTTAAAAAATTTTGCTTATGTTGGTTTTAATTATCTATATTTACCACACTTAAAGTTAAAAACTGAGGCATATAAAAATAACTGTGTATTAGTTAAAGAATAACCATAATCTTATTACATGTTAGAATAAAATGACAGTTTAATGGAAAATAACTGTGGTTTCAAGCAAAAAATAGTGAAAAGATTGACATTGTTTTATATTTTTGCAAATATTTTTAATATATGTCTAAATTGAAGACCACTGGAATCTCATATCTGTGTCTTCATCCCATCTGTTCTGATAACACACATTATATAGCCTCTAGAAAAATCCACTATGTACCTTTAAGAAAATGAATATGAGAAAAGCAAAGAATGAATATCCTAGCTTTATTATGAAAATAGGTTCAAGGTTGGGGCCTCCCAGTTGTCCCAGATTACACATTGAGAACCACTATTCTAAAGTGGTATGTACATGTAACTATATTGGTACAAAATGCAAACCAGGATAATAACCTGTATTCTACTACTCAAAAACTAAAATTTATTTGACACTTTTTTTTTTAAAGATTTATTTATTATTATTTATTACATATCCCCCCCCTTTCTGCTTGCTCTTGCTGTGTGTCCATTCTTCTGTGTTTTTTTTTTTCTATGTCTGCTTCTTGTCTCCCCCCATCCCCGCGGCGACGCGCCGAGTCGGCCCTCCACGGCGGTGGCTCGTTCCGTTCGAGGGTGGCTCCATTCCGTTCCCACGGGCGGCTCCGCTCCATGTTTTGCAGGCAGCAGTCCTCCATGTTTTTTTTGCGGGCTGCTCGGCTTCCGCAGTTCGCAGGCGGCAGCTCCGCTTTTCACGGGTAACTTTGCCATGCCCGTGGGGGCTCCGCCCTGCTCGTGGTGGCTTTTTGCCTTGCCCACGGCGGCTCTGCCCCGCCCACGGCGGCTTGCCTTTCTCAAGGCCGTCTGCCCGCTCGGAGAGGTCCCCGGGAACCGAACCCGGGGCCTCCCATGTGGTACACCGGCGAGCTCTTTATCCACTGAGCTATCTAGCCGGGCCTATTTTGACACTTTTGAAACCCTCATCAATTTTTATGTATGCTTTATAGCAAATAATTTGCCCTGACTACAGAGGTATTTAGTTAAGCAGAAGACTGTAGTCTAAAATGTAGTCTTTAAAATGAAATTCTATATATA